>CAJUYH010002539.1:0-38596 GCA_910591685.1 Galerucella tenella
GTCTGAGATGGGTGAAAACAGAAGGTATTAACTACACATCCTTAATGCAATATTCACCAAATGTTGGGCTGCTTCTTGACCCAGAAAATGCATATTTCAACATTTGCTTTACAATTTTTGATTCTGGTAGAAACTTAGGATTAACTTACTCACAACAGCCACATCAGAAATTTCCTAAGAAACAGCCCTGGTTTGACTCCTTCTGCTTCCACGGAAAAAAACATTTGGGAACTAAACTTAAGATATGCAAAGCACATCATTTTCTAGAACCCTTTAAAACGGAATACTTAGAAGTTTAAAAGAACTATAAAAAAATTATTGCTAACAAGAAAACTGCATATCACAAAGACGTATTGAGCAAACTTAGTAACACCAAAAACCAGGCTGACTTTTGGAAAACTCTGAAAACCTTTAGGAATGTTACTCCAAGAAATGGTATTGAACTGAAGCAATGGGAACATTTTTATGATAATATATATCAACCGAAGCACATTTCCGTTAACACATTTTATGACGCCAAGTCACTTTACTTGGACTCACATTTTTCGGTCGATGAAATTTATCAAGCTCTTGAGAAGTGCAAGAACGGCAAAGCCCCTGGCAAAGATGGAATTCCTTATGAGTTTATTAAAAGTTTACCCCAAAACTGGATCTTATATGTATGTAGTTGGTACAATAAAATATTTGAGAGTGAAACAGTACCCTCTGGTTGGCATGAAACTATCCTAACTATGTTACATAAGAAAGGTGCACCTGATGACCCAAACAATTATAGAGGTATTTCACTTGTTAATTGCTTTGCTAAGCTCTTCACCACCATCTTATTGAATCGCTTACATAATTGGTGCGAAGAAAATCGTATTCTGCTGGAATGTCAATTTGGGTTTAGGAAACATCGAAGTTGCGAAGATAAAATATTCATCCTAAACTCAGTCCTACAATTTCACCTTCGATTACCAAAAAGAAAAGTCTTTGCTGTTTTCGTAGATTTCAAGAGAGCGTTTGATAGTATTAACCATAATTTATTATGGCATAAATTATATCAAGCAGGTGTTAGCTCCAAAATAATTCGTATCCTAAAAATATAAATACGATCACTCATTTATGTCTTAAACTAAATGGTCGCATCAGCAAGAAGTTTGATATAACTGAAGGAGTCCTGCAAGGGGAATCATTGAGTCCCTTGCTACTTTCTTTGTTTATGTCAGATATTGAAGTTTACTTTAGATCTGCTGGGCACACTAGAATTAATATAGATGGACGAAACGACGTGTTACTTCTTCTATACGCCGATGATATAGTAATATTAGGCGATTCCCCAATAGATGTTAGCCGGAAATTGAAGACGTTAGAATCCTATTCCAGCTCGATGAGAATGGAAGTAAACATACAAAAAACTAAACTGATGATATTTAGTAAAGGTGGATATAACAACAACCATAAACTAAATTTTAAATATAATAACGAACCTTTGGAGGTAGTAAAACATTTTACATATTTGGGTGTTACTTTTTCATCTTCGTCTTTATTTTTAAATATGACACAGAGGACAGTAACCAAGACTCTCCAATCTACTGGTGCTGTTATGAATATTATGTGTCGGTCTAAACTACATTCTTGGAATGCTCGTATGGAACTTTACAATTCTATCATTTTATCTTCTTTATCATATGGAATTGGAATCTGGGGACTACGATATGCTGATTCACTTGAACAAGTTCAGGTGAACTTTTTTAAAAGGTTGCTGTGTCTGCCTCTTTACACTCCCAATTATATGGTGAGAGTAGAAACTAAGACCATTAAGTTAAGTTTTTTAATATTCAAATCGGCGTTGTTGTGGTTAAATAGAGTGAAAATCATGGATGATAGTTCATTGACTAAACAATGTTTCTTGAGGTTAAAAGCCATCAACAGTCACAGTGTGAAGTATAGTTTTCTGGGTCAAGTTTAGCAGTACTTCGACTATGCCGGTTGTGATAATCTGTGGTTAGAATTCTTGCACAATAACTCCAATAAACTTTTAAATAACATATTACAATCATATAAAAATAAATTAATAGCACATGATCAACAAAGAATAATAAACTCCTCGTATCCTTTGATATACAAACATTTAATTTTGTCTGAAAATAATTGTTATTTGCAAAGATCTTGCCCAATATATATAATTAGAATAATATCCCAAATTAGACTATGTAGCTCCAAAACTCTAAAAATTTATTATCGAGGTATAAAATACACAGTAGATATGACTGCAACTTGTAGTCTTTGTAACTTGCATGAGACCGAGACATTAATGCACTTATTTATAGAATGTCCAATATACAATAAACTTAGAGGAGATAGCATGTTCAGAATTGAAGACATTTGGCGAATTAATATATAATTTTAACACCACTGATTTCTTTAAATTAACTAAAGTTGTGAATTATCTTCTCAATATTTTGAAGCTGAGGGCCTTTGTACTAGAAGAATGAGATATTTACTGTGTTTGAACTTTTTTTTTTCTTGTTAAATTAAGTATTTTTTAATTAGTTTTTTCCTATTTTATTATTGTTGTTGTTTCGTTTTCGCACTTTGGTATGTGAAGACCGAACTTCTTGTAATAAAAATTGTAAATTCTTTTAATGCAATAAAATTTATCTATCTATATATCTAATTAATACTACTGTATATTTTTGTTAAATGAAGTTTCATCCAGAGTAAAATATATTATTATATTAATATGTGTATTTATTTATTGATTCAAAAAATTTGATTATTGCTTAAAAGGAACTAAAGTTTTTACCGTGTGTCCCGCGACACGTTCTTCATTTTTGTTATATTTTTATTTCAACCATTCAACTTGTTAACAATGTTCTGGTCAAATTAGTAAACTCTTCAGTAAGGTTTTTGTAAATAATATAAAACGCCACTGTCTTTATTTAAAGTGCTCCTGTATTGTCTGATTATTTGTTTATCAAAGCATCATTGAGGATTTCCCAATTTATAACCACCTCACTCATTAGTTTCGCTAATATGCTAAACATTGTTTTACTTTTGTTAAATACTGCACGATTTGTAGTTTAGCGAGTATTAGGCTCTTCTCACACGTTTGGAAATCCCATCCAGTCCATAGTGTTTCTCGTTTGTTTTAAACTATACTTTAGAATTGAAAAGGAAAGGACGCCTTAAAATTTAACAATGGAAAATAATTAATCTAATTCGAAAATAAAACACAAAAAATCAATTCATAATTATAATATATTTAATATACAATTTATTTAAATAAAACATTTCAAACTCTTAGAAAATGTAGACGAGTTTGCTTGTCTTTTTTCAAGAGATCGCCCAAATTAACTTGCTTCAATGGTGTACCATCAGCTAAATGTGTATGAACAGAGTGTTTATATTTGCTTGTACCTAAAAATAAATAAAATTATTATAATCAACATTCCAACCTCAATGAAGTTTATCGAGCATCGAAGAAAATGCCAATTACTTTCAATGTTTAACATTAGTGAGGAAATGTAATATTCCGCATGTGTTATGAACAATATTTTTTCTACGACCATGCCATTATGGGTTTTAGAAACTTGCTTCATTTTATAGACAATTTCGTAACAAATTTTTATTCTAATTTTTAGAAGTTGATGGGTGAATTTTGAGAAATAATATTCACCATCCAAGAATATCTGCCTTGTACTGATGAGGCGCAACTGTTCGTAGAAAATATTTTTCTTAACAGAAGCGTAAAGTGTTCAACATCTTTTTCGAAAAATAAATCTCGTGTCACCTTTGACGACACGCTTACAAATTTGCTTCCATTATTTACATTGCGAAATAAAAAAGAAATACATAATTCAAAATATCTATTTTTGCATTATTTGCATGGGACTTTAGAAAAAATATTGTATGCGATTTTTGTTGGAATCGACTAAATATTACATTCATATTTTGTTTATTGTCATGTATATTATTTTTCAATATTGACATTAGTTAGTTGTCAAATATAATTAATAAAAAAGTCTGTCACTTGAATAAAGTTTATTATATACCTTAAATAAAAGGAAAGATAAAACCACAACCTCTAAATATTTTTTCATTCTTGGAAAAGCTAGATTCAAAATTCATAAAAAATAAATTTATAAAATTCACTTACCCACTTCTGTTGGTTTAATAATTATAATTTTCTTAACGTTTACTTCAAAATCACCTTGCCCGTCACCGATATCTCTAAAAATAATAATATGCATTTTGATTAGTATATTTCTAAAGACTTTTGTAACCAAATATGTATTACTATAAAGTGAAGAAATGTATGTTTCTGTAACTGTAACATATGCTGTATTTTTTACAACTGCCTAGCTGCCTAGCACCCTGCTGGTCGGTGTGGCGACAGGATGTTTTCCTGAACGCAAATTAACTTTGGGATCCTTACAATGGCGGCTCGTGAAGTTTTTAAGAGAGGATTCTGAACATAAAAATAGACTCTACTCAAACAATTAATTTAACCTTTGCGCAGCGACTGTACCAGCTACTTCAGTGACAAAATTAATTGGTGCCCAGCAAAAACCAACGTGGAGGTACTATAGAGTTTCTCTTGCCAAACATTTTTTTGTTCTCATAATTCATTGTGCAGTGCTATTTTATCAAAAAAATTATATTTTAGAACTAAGTTATCTAAAAGTGTATTGGAAAACTCTTTTGAAAAACATTCGAATGAGCTTTTATTCGTCGAAAGTCGAAAAACCTCAATTCATATAAATCGGAAAATCGAATCTCAATTTGACCTTCAATAGTATCTAAAATTTCATAAAAAAGTTGTTTATAATGTAGTTGCTTGTCTACCAAATTATATGTTTTCCTCCTTTTCACGAGAGGAGCGTCATCAGTTGAAAAATTTTCAAATAAAATCCAAACCAATGGTTCAATAAAACTCAAAGTCCAAACCACAATAAATTTTATGTCCCCCTAAGGACACTTATGATGCTTTGGGGGAATAAAATTTATTGTGGTTTGGACTTTGAGATTTATTGAACCATTGGTTTGGATTTCATAAAACCACATTTGAGATATGGATGAGCTCTTATGCTCGTACTTATTCTTGACACATTTTACATGTAAAATGTGTCAAAAACTGATGCTCAAGGCCGTGCTCAGCCTCAAGTGTTGTTGTTAAGTACTGGCATTAGAGTTTCAAATAAAATATTAAAATGCAATTCTGTATTACGGAAACTTGAAATTTTATCAATCAGATTCTTCAAACGCTCTCTTGAATACATTATATCAGTGGATTTATGTTGTAAAATTTGTTTGTTCAAATATTAATTCAAAAGTATCAAGAAATAACAAAACTTAATTATTCCCGCTGATCATCTAACACAAAACAAGCACGCACGAACCCACGCTCGTATTCTGTATTCCGTAGTTCGTTTTGGTTCGTATATCATCGCAACTGCTAGAAGCTATATAATCCCAGAGGCTAGCCTACCGAGAGTGTTGCCATTTTCGCTTTTTTTGACGGTATTAGCAGTTGGACTGGTAGAAAAAACGACAACTGTGTAGAGCAGCACGTGTTTCGAGAGAGATGTTTGTGGAATCTAGCCTCAAGGCACCTTTGTCAGATTCTAAAATAAGTAATGAAAACGGGGAATTGATTGTGGAATTGAAAAATTTTAGATAAACGGGAAATAAAACGAAGAATAATCAACAAACTATTTCTGGTGCTATTTGCTGGATAAATTGTTGAGGAGGTTGAGCCTCCTTCGAGGAGCCGCCACTGGATCCTTATGCTAGTTCCTCCTATATACTTCCAAAGCAGTGGTACTTTCAATAATTTTTACGATCTACATTATACAGTAGCGTAACTTCAAATCCTAGGCAAGGATTTTAGCTGGACCCATCATATACATGAACAAATAAATAGTAATGTAAATTAGAGGCATGACAGATGGTTGAGAAAAAATAGCCAAATACAATTATTCTCTAACCTCCTTAATTCGTGAGATACAGCATGTTAAAAGATGCAAACGAAATACACATTTTATTTCATAACCTCCCGGGTGCTGAAGGTACAGATTTAAAACTTTTTGTAGATTATTGTCTTTTTAAAATACATCAACAGTATTAATTCTGTGAAATTTTAATAAGCCAGTGGCGTGGTACGAGAGGTTCGTGAACTTTTATTGTACCATATTTTTGAAACACCCTTTATTGAGAGCTTATTAGTTTTGTCTGCAATTCCTTATTAAATTTCCTACATAAAAGGTATTCTTTGTTAAACTCTATACCACATTCAAGATATGAAATAAAATGTGGTATTTCTTCTTCGCCTTTCAATAAGCTACCTCCGGTCCTCCAAAACTACTGGCCCCCACTGCCCACCAGCTGCGGGCACTGACATTAGGTCCGTTGAATAAAATATTTTAACATTAAACTAATTGTTAAAATAAGAGAGGGATGGCGAATTTCCAGTAAAAAACTTTTTTTAAACACATTTTTAGACACTTTCACTTTTAAAACAATAACTGGGTTTTCCTCTTTCCCTTGTTTAAAACTAGTATAATATTAGAATGCTATGGTGATGACTGATGATACTTACTCGATATGAATTCCTCCTGTTTCTGGTATGTATGTTATTCTTACATAAAAGTAATGGTTTTCGTCTCTATATTTAAAACTCGTGTAATCGTCTACATACAGCGTCCCTTCTGCTTCACCGTCCTAAAGGAAATATAAGAATTTTTTTTAAATCTGTCAAGTGTCAAGATTTTATTGGCAATAAATTTCCATAATTCACTCCTGACGATGCAAATGTTAAAATGAACGAGTGTTTTCATCCATTTATACGTTTGGGTTTGGCTAAACAGCCCAAGCACTTGAACCGAATCTTTGTACCATTACCAATCTTATCTACATACTTCCATTCCAGAAGCTTCGAGTCTTCTATATAGGCCACCAGTTTATCTGGAGGAATCTTCAGTAGTTGTGATGGTTGTGTTATTTCCACTCCAAAGTACTTCTGTCTGAGTCCTTGTAAGTTCTCACAGAAGCAGAGTGTTTCATCGTAGAGTTCACATTTTCTGCACATGGGTTCACTAACTTTGCCCATCCTGTGCAGATGCTTCCTCAGGGTACAGTGTCCAGTCACCAGGTCGGTAGCTGTCTTCAAACTTCTCTTACCCAGTTTCAACAGCCTGGACGAGAGTTCCTTGTCTAACTTATTCAGTAGACTCTTAGTATGGAGGTGTCCTTGTGTAAGCCTCCATTTGAGTTGGTGTTTCATAACTAGCCAGTTTCCGACTTCCCCCCTTATGTAATGAACGAGTAATATATCTAGATATCGAAGATAGACATAGATTTTATATATTGACCGTTTAACTAAGAAGAAACAACTACTTATCGGGCTGTATGCCCCGGCAGACGTTGAATTACACTTCTAAGATATAATCAAATCTTTTGGTTTGCAATTTGAAGTGACACTATCACTTGCAGACCGGCTTAGATCATTCAATATGCACGTGATTTTATTTACGTGTAGTTTTTCTTGAAAGCTTTAGTGACGTTTATCGGTCGGGTACGTGTATCTGTGCACAAGTTATCAAATCTAGCTAGCGACTTCAGCTTTCGATGTGTGATGGTGAGGCGGGTAAAATTTTAGAGATCTTTAATTTGTGTCAGCCGGTCTTAAGGTTTGTTCTCACAGAAAATATCTGACAAGTAATAGACAGTTTTTAAACCAATCAACCAATAAGAAATCTTTGTTAGAACGCTTTAGGGTCTTTGCGCCGAATCCGGGTTGTCAAAGACAAAGATTAGTCCTTCGAAAACACAGATAAATGCGTTCACCAGAAGAAGGAAAAGGGAAGGACTTGGCCCTCTGACGCTTCAAGGTGAATCAATACGATTGTCGGATGAAGTAAAATATCTTGGGGTTATCCTAGACCCAGGCTTAACTTGGAACCGACACCTCCAGCACGTGATCAAGAAAGCAGAGGTGGCCTTCATGGTTGCCAGACTCACTTACGGCACTAAATGGGGACTTAGATCCAGCATGGTACACTGGCTGTACAAAATGGTTGTCATTCCCAGGATCACATATGCATCTCTGGTATGGTGGCCAAAGATCAGACAATCCTCTGCTATGCTAAAACTAAGCAAGGTCCAAAGACTTGCATGCATTGGCATTACAGGGGCAATGAGGACTACTCCTACAGCGGCGCTGGAGACAATGCTAGACCTTCCTCCGCTACATTGTGTCATTCACTACCCTCAATGGTATAATTCTGACATCATTAAGACCACAGTTAAGAAATATAAATTATGGAAAAAATATAAATCCAGTAAAAACAATACTGACTACATTAACTTTTCCAAATGTAGAAGCGATCTTAAATTAAAAGTTAAAATTGCCTATGATAATTTTGTAAAAGTTACCGAACAAAATATTAAAAACGAACCAAAATCATTTTGGTCTTTTATTAGCTCACAAAAAAATAGTACCTCCTCAATACCTAGCACGATGGCATTTGATGACAGATCACTAAATAAAGCTGAAGACATAGTTAATGGATTTGCTGAATTTTTCTCAAACAACTATACGATACCTAATGACACAAACTTTGTTAACAAACTAACTAACAATACTACAATCAATATATCTTACATCACTGAGGAAGAGGTACTTGTTGCATTAAAAAAACTGAAGCCCAAACCAACAGCTGGTACTGATAATATTCCCGCCTTTATAATTAGAGATTGTGCTCAAGTTTTATCTAAACCATTAACGGTCATTTTTAACATCATTTTGAAAACCAGTCATTTTCCAGACTGCTGGAAATCTTCATATATCTGTCCTATATTTAAAAAAGGGAATAAAAGTGATATTTCCAACTACCGTCCTATAACTATTTTAAATAATTTTTCTAAAATATTTGAAACAGTTATCCACAATCGTCTAACCTTTCAGTTACGTAATATTATTATACCAAATCAACACGGTTTTGTTGTAGGACGGTCCACAATAACCAACTTGTTTTGTAAGACACAAATGATTTCTGAGGCTCTAGATAGAAGAAAACAGATAGACGTCGTCTACACTGACTTTTCTAAAGCTTTTGATAGGATTAATCACAAACTTTTAATTCGCAAATTAGACAGTATTGGTCTTCACCTCTCATTAATAAATCTAATTAAGTCGTACCTTTCCAACCGCCCCCAGTTTGTTCAATGCCTTGGTCATAAGTCTGTAGTATTCATTCAAACATCTGGTGTTCCTCAGGGCTCTGTCTTGGGACCACTCCTCTTTATACTTTTTATTAATGATATTATCGATGAAATTGAAGCAACGGGTCTAATATTTGCGGACGATTTCAAATTTATTTCTGTCATTGACAGTTTACAAGATTGTATTATACTTCAAAATAATATAAACCTATTAGACAAATGGTGCAAAGAAAACGAACTACCCTTAAATGCCAGTAAATGCAACATCATGTCTTTCCATAGAACAGACAACTCAATAAGATTTGATTATCAACTGCATAATACCGTGTTAGCTCGCCCCAATTTAATAAGGGATCTTGGTGTTTACTTTGACTCCAAACTGACTTTTGACGCACATCTTGAAAAACTCTCTGCAGCCTCATACAAAATGCTTGGTTTTGTAATTAGAAACATGAAACTGTTTAAAAGTTTTTCTACTATGTTCTTGTTATTTTCGACATTTGTAAGATCCAAACTTGAATATGGAAATGTAATTTGGAGTCCTATATATAATAATCACATAACGTTACTGGAACGTATTCAAAGACGAGTTTTCAAATCAGCTTGCTTCATGATAGATGGTGTTTATCCAGCAAGAGGTATCGATCAGGAATACTTTTATGACCGCTTTCACGCACAGAGCCTAATTAAAAGACGAGTAATGCATTCTGTAATATTTTTGTTTAAAATTATTAATTATAAGGTTGACTGCATTTATATTAATAATTTATTATATTTTCGTGTTCCTAGAGTCAACTCTCGTCAAAACCAGTTATTTTATCAGAACAATTACAGGACAAACGTATATAAGTCGTCTCCTTTATATAAGATGATTTATAACTATTCAATTATCGAAACAAAAATAGATATTTTAAACTGTCAATTGTCCACAATTAAACGTGCATTTTTAACTGCTTAAATCTAATTCTCATAGTGGGGTTATAACATTATAACATTGTTAGTTTGTAATTTTGTATATCATAGATTTTGTTATGTAGAACATATTTGTGTTTGTCACCTTATCCTGGAATTGGGCTTGTCCCGTTGGATATTGTATTAAGAATAAATAAAAATAAATAATGTGCGAAGCAAGGGCAGCACTAACCCGACTGGAAAAAGCATCAGACCATGACGTGGCACATGGGAGAGGACACACAGAGATAAGGCATGTGGATTATGACATTTTCAAAATGCCAACAGACCCCATGACCACCAAATATATCTTTCGCAAGAACTTCGAGATTGTCATCAAACATCGAAAGGATCTTGAGGAAGAGAACGCACCACCACTTAGTAGGGCGAATGAACTGATCTGGTATACAGACGGATCAAAAAATGAACTCGGCACCGGAGCGGGCATATACAGCAAGACGAGCAAATATGAAGGGATCGTCTCGCTTGGCAAATACGCTTCTGTATTTCAAGCAGAGGTATATGTAATACTTGCATGTGCAAGGGCTAATAATATGAGAGCCTACAACAACAGGCAGATCAGGAACTACAGTGACAGTCAAGACGCCCTTAAAGCACTTCAGAGTTATAGGGTGACATCTCGTCTAGTATGGGAATGCGACGAAGAACTTAGAAGACTGGCGACTCGGAACAGTGTAACACTGGAATGGGTGACAGGTCATAAAGGAATCGCAGGCAATGAAAAAGCTGACGAACTCGCAAGAGTAGGATCGTCAACTCTGATGAACGGACCCGAACCTGCTGTGGGCATCCCCAGATGCTTAACGGTTAAAAGCGTGGTTGAAAGAACAACACAATAAACACTGGAAGAATACTACCAGGCAAATACATGGGAAGAAATTCATAAAAGAACCATCAGAAAAAGTGGCGAAAGAACTGCTCTCAATGAGCAGGAACAAACTACGCACCATAACGGGGCTACTTACGGGACATTTTCCCACAAAGGAGCACCTAAACAAAATAGAGCTGTACAACGGAGACCTTACATGCAGAAGATGCAAAAAGGATACCGAAACAGCTCTTCATAAACTATGCAACTGTGAGTCGCTGGACCACAGAAGGCAGAAACTGTATGGTAGACCCCAAATGACTCCAGAAGACTTCTACAACCAACCAGCAAAGAACCTGTATGAGCTAATACAGGGAACGGAATGGCTGAATAAGTTGTAGTCAGAACACTAGGAGTATCTACAATAAGCCCAGGAGGCTGAGGTGGTACCGGCGAAGGGACGGCTCCTTGGAAAAAAAGTTTTAAAACCAATCAACTAATCAGAAATCTTTGTTAGAACGCTTTAGGGTCTTTGCGCAGAATCCGGATTGTCAAAGACTGTCTATGATGCTGTGAGAACAAACCTATAAGGCTCACTTTTACTATGACATTTTCTGTACGTTGCTTGTGATGTATTCACTGTTCTTTTTGTTGATTTTCTTGGGAAATTGAACAATATTTTTTATATTCTAATTTCAATTTTTATGATACTTATAAATAATACGAGTATAAAAACTTACCGAATTTAAGCTGATATATAAATCAAATGGATCTGATTGCATATCAGTAGTCGAGTTACGTTTTTCATTTTTCCTTGCAATAACGCTTCCACCTTTGTAAAAGTACGGCGACTAAAATATACAATTAATTTAAATACTATCAAGAATTTTTTTTCATTATTATAATTTTATAGAAAAAAAGGGAACAATCTAAATTGTGTGTATTTGGATAAAATAGCTATCTACATAGAAAACAATCCTCCTCGATCTCCAGATTTAAATACATGTGATTTCTGGTTATGGGGTTACTTTAAGTTATCAGTTAAAACCACACCGATTTTAATAATCGGTATTATGAGAAATACGCAGCAAATATTTGAGCGTGCTCCACGATCGTTGAGAGATTATTATTGTTAGTACTTACTGTACTGATGTCGACATCAATAGTTGCAGATATTTTTCCAGAATAGACTGTATTAGAATTATCGTCTATCCTATACCAGTAAATATTCTCACTACCTGGGAAGTTTACGGTTACACTTTTAGCTCCTTCATCCATGACTGGTCTCGCCAAAATATTGGAACCTAGGGAAAAATAAACCTAAATTTCGAAAAACATATTATAGAAAGTAACTGAGCTTTATACTCAACCTCAAAACATAAAACTTGATGGGAACGAGAGTGAATGGAGACAAGAAGTCAAGTATCTAGGTTTAACTCTAGACAGTAAACTCCTGTGGAACAAACACGAAAAGGAGATTACATACAAGGCAAAAATGGCTCTAATGGTGTGCATAAATCTGGCAGGAAGAACTGGGGTTGTAACCCAAAAATCCTAAGCTGGATGTACACTGCCATAGTGAGACCAATCATCACTTATGTAGCCATTGCGTGGAGTAGTAGAACTAGCCTATTGACGACGATAGAAAACCTCTCCAAAATTCAATATGCAATACAGGAGCAATGAGAACATGCTCAACGGCAGCCATGGAAGTGATTCTCAACCTCACCCCTCTACATATGGTGGTGGAAAGTGTTGCAGAAAGAACAAGATACAGACTAAGTAGAGAGGGAATCATTGAAAAAAACCACCTCCTCACTTCTTAGAAATCAGACAATCTGGGACATGCCACAAGACGGTATGATGAAAAAGTATAACTTTTCAAAGAAATTCGTTACGGAATGTGTACCATTTAATGGTACACAGACGGCTCAAAAGCAATAGAAGGAACTGGGATAGGAGTGTTCGGGCCAGGAACCAAACACTCTGAGAACTTGGAAAAAGCCCCAAGTATCTTTCAAGCGGAAATCTACGCCATAAGAAAGTGCACCCAGTTCAATATTGATAAAGGATACAGAAGTCAAAGGATTATCATAATGTCGGATAGTCAAGCAGTCATTAAAGGGGACTGAAATACCTTTCTGGGGGCCTGAACCCTTTTGCGGAATCAGCCCCAATGTAATATTGGAAGAAATAGGTAAATCCCAGAAAAAGAGAAGATCTGACCATTGGAAAAATCTAGTAGAGCTCATACAATCAAAGACTCTTCTGGGTGACTACAACCTGTTGAGATCAAACGAATGCATAAGTCAAAGTAAAACTGTGTTAGGAGTTTTAACAGGGATCCTAACGGGACATTGTCGCCTGAATGGGCACCTGAAAAATCTCAAAATAGTGGAGAGAATGTAGATGGAAGAAGAAACCTCCATCCACATACTTTCCAACTGCACAGCACTTCATTATCCTAGAGCACAGCACCTGGGAGATTACTGGATAAAAGAGGAACATTTGCCTAAGTTGAAGCCTGCAGACATCCTAAAATTCCTCCGGGAAATGGGACTAAAGGAGCTACTAGTTTTTGAAAGTCTCCTCAGAAACTAAGTAGGAGTAAGAGGGCACAGTGAATGTCACCCCAAAAATACATACATAAATGAGCTTTATAAGAGAACACATATTTTGATTTATCTTTCTCTCTCGAAAAGCTCCATTTTCTAGTCAAAAAAGTTAGCTATGTTCCACCGCTAGCTCACAGCAATTCGCTCAGACAGAACATGTTGACTGCCAGCATAGTCAACATATTTTGTGCTCAGTTGAGCCCAGCCAATAGTATATATTCTAGAAGGGATTTTTTAGAAATAATTGTGTAAAAAATCAAAATTAGGTATTACCTATCAGAATATGATAATCTTGGTTTATAGTTCCTGGATATTCGTAGAAAATTGGTCTAATAACTGGATCTCCAGTTATGGCGTGTTCGTAAAATAAAGTATACCAAGTGGGTATGTGACTGTATCGCAGCTCTATAGCATTTCTTATAACCTTTTGTATGCTCTCTTCAAACACATACGGTTCTCTCCTATCGGTAGTCTTATCAGCATGTCCTCTGAAGAATGGCAACCACACAGCAGCCTAAAATGGGTTCAATGGTTTAATTCAAAATGTTCTATTTATTCAATTAAGCATCTTTCTGTGGGTAATAAATGGTTGCAGGTACTTAGAAGCTAGCAACCGTAGACACGAAAATTGCGTTGGATATTTGGGATGTTGTTGGGATAGATACCAAAAAAGCTAACTTTTCAGCATAGAAAAACCTGTGTGAACTGGAAAATCTCTAAAGTTTGTATCCTGCGGAATGGAAGGAGATTAAATACCAGATGAACTAGCAAAGGGGGGGACTTAAATACAGTTTTGCGGTCAGGTCTAATGTAATAGGAAAAAATAGGCAACTGTGATGCCTTTTGGCCCAATATAATAATATAATATAAATATTTAAAATAAGAATTAAATTCCCTTGATCTGATTTCAACAAAACGTTCGAACATTTCATTATTATATAAATATAAATAAAGAAGGTTATGGTCAAGTTCAAGCGTGGTGAAAGACAACAACAATTATATGCTTATCTGTTTTGCTCGATCTTGACCAGTGATAAAAAAAAAGAAGTCGATACAGAATACTTGAAGAAGACTATTCTACATAGTTGAATAGTCACCTACTAGTAATTAATTAACCATTACGTATGCTATACGGTATGCTATACGGCTAGGTACTTATGCTCAGTATTAGTAAGTACTGTAATGTATTTAGTGAATAAATCAAACATGTCCCAGTGTTAGAAGTAGTTGTTTCATTCCTCTTGAGATAATCCTCCAAGTGACCCGCAACACCACCTATTCAGAGGCATTTCCACACTTATAATCTACGGAAGTATTAATCGACAATACATCCATTACACAACGATGAGGCCAGGGGAGATCTGATCATTGGAAAGATCTCCTAAATTACAGTCAAGTGAGAGCGAATGGAATGCCGGAAAGAATAGATTGGAAAAAATATAACCGGAAGAAACGGACGTTAGAACAAAGCTGTTAAAACTATGAAATAAAGCTGTATTGAAACTAATTGGTTTTAAAAGAAGTCGTAAGGTTGTCATATAATCAATTTCAGCACTTGAGTGCCTTCTGAAAGAGGTTTTTCAAACCAAAAATAAAAACCCTCATAAAGCACTATTACCTTGAGTAACTGGTTTTAAGATACTTTTAAAACCACGTAAGATACGTTTCAAAACCCTACGCTTTCAAAGTAGTTTGAAAAAAGCGGGAATCGTCACACCTAAAAAATCGCTATAGGTACCTGATCAAGGATTTATGTAGATAAAATGGTATCGTTATTACCTGCTAATTCAGGTATGTCGAGTTAGGAAAAATAATTGCGCACCTCACTTGATCAAAAAATGTTGATGAAACAACTCGACGGCCTTCAAATTTTTAATAATTTATAATTTAAAAAATTATACCAACAATTTTTCGATGGGTTTTAATGTATTTGCATTTTATACCGTTTCATGAGCACATATTCAGTACCAAAGCAGAGTGCGATTTGATTATAGTATATTATACACCAAAGTGGTGAAGACTATTATTATTGACCGAGCACCAAAATTGTGCGAGGCCTATAAATGTCTTCATCACCGTGGTGTCTATAGAATTTTTCCCACTACTAGCCAAATTTAAGAGAAAAATTGGAAATAATTCACAAACGCACCACGAGAAGCGTTTACTCCGTCGTCTGACTGACAAGTACACTGTCAGATTTTGATATATTATGAACGTACTCGTTATGTCATCAGTCATTTTTGGTTGAGCGTGAATTTTAAACTAATGGCATTTTTATTCAAATAATTTTATCTTGATAGGTAATTTCAAGCAGCAAATATGTTAAAGACAATCTCCTAGGTATACAAAATTATGTTATTATGCATGAGTTTTTGTTGAACTAGTATCCCTGAATTATCAAAATATTTAAATTTGTCCATTATGTTCCTAGGTTAATAATCGAAACAATTATTAACCACTAATAGATAAATTCAACTTCTCAGTTGGCTAGAAGGAGCAATAATTGTCAACTTCTCCATTTCCTTCCTTTTTTCTTTTTTAATGACCAGTGTGGTTACATTTAATATATTTTTTTCAACACTAATTTTACGAGAAAAACTGACATGATAAAATCGCGATACCGAAGGTGGAGCGATTTTATCTAATATCAGTTTTTCGAGCAGATTTAGTGATTGGCAAAATTTTGAGTTAAAGAGAAATTTATCCGATGAAAGAAAAGCTCGAGTGTTTTTTGGCAAGATAAATTTACGACAGAATATATGGATGAACAACAAAAATAATTATCTTTATTAACTTGCGACTCGTCATTGTGTAAAAGTGACGTCCACTTACTAGATATTGAGGAAGAGGAGTTTTTATCGCGATAAAAAAGGATGTAATTGTCAACTTCCCAGCTAGTAGTGATAAATTAACTCCAATGTTAAAATGTCGTATATGACATTTTAACATTGGAGTTAATTTATCACATATCGTATATGACATTTTAACATTGGAGTTAATTTATCACTACTAGCTGGGAAGTTGACAATTATTGCTTCTTCTAGCCAACTAGAAAGTTTAATTTCTCTATTAATGGTTAATAATTCACTATTATTTACCTAGGTCAATGATAGACAAATTCATATATTTTGAGAATACAGGGATATTAGTTCAACAAAAACTTGTGCAACATAATTTTGTATAACCAGGAGATTGTCTTCAACATATTTGCTGCTTTAAATTACCTATCAAGATAAAATTATTTGAATAAAAATGCCATTAGTTCAAAATTCACGCTCAACCAAAAATGACTGATGACATAACGAGTACGTCCATAATATATCGAAAACTGACAGTGTACTCGTCAGTCAGATGACGGGGTAAACGCTTCTTGTGGTGCGTTTAATGAATTATTTCTAGTGTAAAAAAGCAATTGTTAGGAATGTTATCATGAATATTATTCGTTTTGAGGTTATACTAGAATTTAGTGCTGTCAGATGACAGAAATGAGTCACAATGACGTACTTGGATAAGGTTATATATTATATTTGTGACCTACAATGTGTGTTTAGGAAAACAGAAACTTCACTTACTTGGTACCACCTTTGTAGCAACTCCGTTGTTGGGGTTGGTGCAAATCCACCAATATCAGCTCCGCAAAACACTAGTCCAACGATATTTGATAGCAGACATTCTGAGTAACTGAGCTGTAGATAGGGCCAGTCGGCTCTAATATCACCAGTCCACATAGCAGCGTAACGTTGACTTCCAGCAAAAGTTGAACGTGTTAATATAAACGGTCTTTTCGTACCATTATCTCTGTCCATCAATCCTTTATGGGTTGCCATCGTCTACAACAAATATTTATTTAAAAAATGAAAACTTATACTTAAAACATGGTTTGTATGGTTTATGAACAGAGATAAGATCTAAATATTGAAAATTAGTGTAACAGGCATTGAAGCTGGACTGAAAAAAACGTTTCACGTTAAAATAACAGTATGCGGCAAGGTTCCTCTGAGGATTAAAAAGCCGAAAAGGTAGGAAAGCCATAAATGATTTCGAGTCTTGTCCTACCCACAAGCAAACCATTGATTCTCGTTGGTCCAATAACAACGATTGGCATATACAAAATTTACTTCAATTGTTAGTCCACAAAAGGGTCTGAACTATACAAATAGCTGGTTTAGGCAAGTGGAAGTTAGCATCACCCCCACTAAAACCATCTTGATAACCTTTACTAAGGAATGAAAACTCAACCTCAAAACCATAAAACTTGATGGGAACGAGATTGAATGGAGACAAGAAGTCAAGTATCTAGGTTTAACTTTAGACAGTAAACTCCTGTGGAACAAACACGAAAAGGAGATTACATACAAGGCAAAAATGGCTCTAATGGTGTGCATAAATCTGGCAGGAAAAACTGGGGTTGTAACCCAAAAATCATAAGCTGGATGTACACTGCCATAGTGAGACCAATCATCACTTATGGAGCCATTGCGTGGAGTAGTAGAACTAGCCTATTGTCGACGAGAGAAAACCTCTCCAAAATTCAAAGACTAGCCTATATATGCATTACAGGAGCAATGAGAACATGCCCAACGGCAGCCATGGAAGTGATTCTCAACCTCTCCCCTCTACATATGGTGGTGGAAAGCGTTGCGGAAAGAACAAGATACGGACTAAATAGAGAGGAAATAATAAAAAAAACCACCTCCTCACTTCTTAGAAATCAGACCACCTGGGACATGCCACAAGACGGTATGATGAAAAAGTATAACTTTTCAAAGTAATTCGTTACGGAATTGAGCAACAAGAAGGATTGGGATCCAAAAACCATTACCAGACTTGGAAAGAATGCCATTCAATGGTACACAGACGGCTAAAAAACAATGGGAGGAACTGGGATAGGAGTGTTCGAGCTAGGAACCAGACACTCTGAAAGCTTGGGAAAACCCAAAGTATCTTTCAAGCGGATAATCACGCCATAAGAAAGTGCGCCCAGTTCAATATTGATCATGGATACAGAAGACAAAGGATTATCATAATGTCGGATAGTCAAGCAGCCATTAAGGCACTGAGCTCTTGTGTAATCAGTTCCAAAATGGTGTGGGAATGCCTAGACAAACTCAAATGAACTAGGCGAGAACAACATAGTCACCTTACTATGGATTCCAGGACACACTGGAATAGAAAGAAATGAAATATCAGATGAACTAGCAAAGAGGGGGACTGAAATACCTCTCTGGGGGCCTGAACCCTTTTGCGGAATCAGCTCCAATGTAATATTGGAAGAAATAGGTAAAGCCGAGAAAAAGAGTAGATCTGACCATTGGAAATATCTAGTAGGGCTTATACAATCAAAGACTCTTCTGGGTAATTACAACCTGTTGAGATCAAATGAATGCATAAGTCAAAGTAAAACTGCACTAAGAGTTTTAACAGGGATCCTAACAGGACATCGTTGCCTGAATGGGCACCTGAAAAAGCTCAAAATAGTGGAGGAAGAAGAATGCAGATTTTGTGGCATGGAAGAAGAAACCCCCATCCCCATACTTTCCAACTGCACAGCACTTTATAATCCTAGAGCACAGCACCTGGGAGATTACTGGATAGAAGAGGAACATTTACCTAAGTTGAAGCCTGCAGACATCCTAAAATTCCTCCGGGAAATAGGACTAAAGGAACTACTAGTTTCTGAGACTCTCTTTAGAAACTAAGTAAAAGTAAAAGGGCACAATAGATCTTTTAGGTCTCAGTGAATGTCACCCAAAAATACATACATACATAGTCCACATTGAATGTAAACGTCCCAGGGTAGGCTTAGTTCATTTCTGTTATTTACGAGATATAATATTTTTCTTGAATGTTACTGTGATTGTTTTATTGATTGAAACTATTGGTGGTAATAATAAAAATTGTGGCTTTTTGGCGACCATTCGAAGAGGAAGATTTAGAAATTTTAGCTTTTAGGTGTTATCTGTGAGCATAGCTTTTATCCTAATCCATATTTTTTTCGTACAAAGCTTAGCTCTGTGGGTTTTTTGAAGACGAATTGAAAAAGTATTGAATTCTTTTTTCAAAAAATGTAAACAAAAAATGCAAAATACTATCGTTAAAATGGCTTCAAACAATGTGAGATTTAATTTAACACTTTTGAAACATCAAATAATCGTCTTGTAAATCGTTCATGCTACCGCACGAAATGGTAAAACGTAAAATTGTTATTTCCGGTTTATATTTCCTGGTTTATTAAGTGGATGTATCCACGCGGATTAGAATCCGTTTCACATTAGATGAAGCCGCGTGAAGTTTGCCAACTGTCTTGCGCAGAAATCAAAATCGATCTTGTTTACCTATGTCGCCTCGTACCGAGCGTTTCATGCCATTGGCGTTACAAATGAATATCTTTAATTGAAAATAGAAATATTTTAACGATACTAACTTTTTTTATATACCACTTCTATTGTATGTGAAAATATCGAAAACCTTCAAATAATCCTTAGTTATGTTTTATTTAAACCATACATACAATAAATACATTTTTAATGTTGTTATTTTGTGTTAACCTAGAAAATTTTGAAAACGTTACGCTACTGATTTGAAATCGGATGTCAATTTTACAATATGGCGTTTTGACAACAAGTTAACGCATACGGCTGCAACTTCAAGTGGGTTTTTCTTACGTGAAACGGAGTCACACTGAATATAAAGTTCATTTTCCACGTTTCGTCAAATCGCAGCGACTTGTTGCAGGGACAAATCGCTGCGAGAAAAAGTACAAAATCCACCAGAAAAGTTAGCAAGTCGCAGCGACTTCTCGCTCCTAAATTGGACAAGCTCTAATCTATGCGACCGACGCGCCATACGAAAAAAAAAACGCAAAGTTGCATGCAACTCTTTCGAGTTGCAGCGTCAACTCGCACCGTTGAAAATGGACTTAATACACGACAGGAGATATAGTATTAAATTTCACCTCGTAAACATATATAGCAATAAAACAAATTGAATGAAAAGGACCATTATATCATGATATTAATAATTATACCTGTAGGAAACCGTATATATTATGTACATCTCTGTGTGGAATTCCTCCGGCATGTTGAACCTCAAAAGGTAGAGTTTTTTCAGGTACATCAAATACCGATGGTTCATTCATATCGTTCCAAATACCAGCCAAAGTTTCCGTTGAGCCATTAAATTTATCATAGCTATACCAGCTTGAGTAATAATCTCGAGCTTCTGGATCTAGAAAATCTATGTAGCTGGACACACCTGGCCAACACGTACCTGAAATGATTTGTTTGATTGACAACAAGTTTTAAAATTGATAAAAGAATTACGTGGGATTTTTTCTTAGCCCTGCAGGGGTCGCGCCACATATCTAGTTTGATTCTGGGTGGCCAAATTAGTATATTGTGCAACTAGTGGAGAAAGTTCAACTTTTCTCACGAGTGTGGAAGTTTGTGGCACGAGCTGGAAGGGCGAGTGACGCAAACACGAGTGAGGAAAGTACTCTCCCTACATGTTGCACACTATACTTTTTCTACAACTGCACAAATTTAAAGAATACAAGTAAAGTAACTTAATATTCATTTTTATGGTTAGTAAAACAAAAATAACACTAAAGTATCCCATCTATAAATTGATAAATAATTTCATTCAAAATTATAGTTGAGGCACAGACTATAAAGAGAACAGATATGAATCCCGGTCTTCAATGACCTTGGACCTTTAACTCGGTATAGCAGCGATGTTGCCAGTTTAAAATATTTTCTAAATTTCTTACCAAATTGCAGTGTTGACTCGGGACAATAACAATTTCTAGTGCCGGATCTAGTTTTTTTGAAAATTTCCACTAAATCTTAAAACTGCGCCATGAATCAAAGCAATAATCATAATCGAATATATATTTATGTATTTATTCAACACCTATATGTACATTCTTATGATTTATTATAAATAGTCATTACTCTTGGGAGATTAATTAATAAATACCTTTTTAGATAACACAAATAATTACAAAAATCAACCAAATTTTAAAGTACAAATAATTCTTAATTTATTCAGGGAATACAATATACACCTATGCAAGGGAGGATTTTAATAATAATTTGTAGCACCAAAGTTAACATCAGAAACTTTAAAATTTCTTATATCATAGGCCGGGATATAAAATTATATACTCATCCTTTGCAAATCGAAAGAACTCTATTTTTCTTTCCGAACAAAATTTATTTGGACAGTCTCTGTATGAACAATACTCTCCGCCGTGATGCTTATTCATTATTTGTAAGAATAATACTCTATAACACTATATTTTTATAGTTAATATTACCACAACACACAATCGATTAGTCAAATAACACAATTAATATCGCCGATTGAACACCTTCAAACAATGAAGCAAACAAAATGAATTTTGAGCACAGATTACAAGTGATTTTGCGTATGTATTGACGTTTTGATTAGGTTGATTAGGTTAGGTTAGCCGTCACCGTTATTGCGCATGGTTTGTGAAAAAAGTATATATTTATGGTATGTTTTTTGTACATTATAATCTTTTTAATTGTATAATTCTTTTAATGTTAATAAAATTGATTTAAAACAAGTAATTATCGAATATTTGTATCTGTATAACTATCACACTTAAAAAAAATGCTCATAAAATATTTGACCTATGATCGTAAATTGAAGGAAATATTATGCAAATTGACAGCCCTGTTGGGAAATTTCGCGAAGCAGCCCGAACGGAGTCGACATACGACGATGGGCATTTAAATGGGTATGTCCCCCATCTCTCTCTCTTTTTACTGTTCTCTGTCAAGCTTTCGTATCTATTCTCTTTATAATCTGTAGTTAAGGGTGAAATTGATACAATTTCGTATGGTCAATTCTCTGATATTTGAAACTACCTTTTCGAATTTAAAAACTTCCAATATAATCTGACATTTTTGTAACAACTAAGTAGGTATACAAAGATGACAGTAGCATACTAAGTTTTAGTCGATTTTATTTGATTCTCCATATAAATGTATGTAGCGTGGGCAAAGTACCGTGAGAAATAATATTTCTCACAGTATGAGCAATATTTGGTTTTGAAATTAAGTAAGCTATGAGAAATACGTCACTTTTCATAGCAGTTGTAGAAAAATATTAACAAATTATTTTAATTTTTGCTATGTCTCTCTGATTACCCCTTTGGTTACTAAATCAAAGAATACAGCTTTGTTTAGCAGACACAATATTCATATTGTACTATGTAGATATCTATTTCATTTATGGTTAATTTTTAAATTGTTCCACTTGTTATTTGTATTTTCCACTTTAATGAAAATTACCTAGCATAGTAATAATAAGCCTACCTTCAAAATCAGTTCCGTTTTCCCACTTTACAAAATACTTTCCCTTCGCTCCCGTGTAAACCTCGTAATCTTCATCGACTTTTATATGAGGATCTAAAATTGTAACTAATTTCTTATGTGCCGAAGATATATTGGCTTGTAATTCTATCGGATCTGAGTAATTTTCAGGATTCCATGTAAAGTATTTTTTTCCATCTGTATAATCGATATCGAGCCAGATGGCATCGAACGGAAAATGGTTCTTTCCCATTAAAGCAACAACGTCTTTCACTTCTTCTTGAGTGTCATAAGAATATCGACATTGGTGGTAGCCAAGTGTCCACAACTGCAAAAAATTTAGACCGAATTAGTATCTGAAACTGTGAAGTAGGGAGGTTGAGTGTAGGCTCACAGAACTTGAGCCACATGTCACCCATTGTACATCCTCCCGAGGAGCTGTCCTCCTAGGTAATCGTCCTTCCTGTTCTTCCCATGAAGGTGGACAGGTCACTAGGAGACATCTCCTTTACATCGGCAGGTGTAGGCCAGGACTCACCTAACACACACTCTTTTATTGACGATAACTCCAGACTCTCGCATAAGACATGCCTAACAGTTTCATCTTCCTGTTCACATATCCTGTATAGAGGTGTGTCCACTAGCCCCATAATATGGAGGTGTTTCCATAGTTGACAGTGGCCAGTCATGACCTGGTCATCGCCAAATATTTCTTCAACGCCAGCTTCCCAGGGTCGCCCAGAATGATCCTGGCAAGACTGTATGCTTTTATTCTATCCCATCTCTTTAGGGATTAAGCAAGGGTGTAACGTTTGGCTAGTTCCGCAATTATCGAAGTCGTCAGGCCATAGGTGTCACTGGGTCCTAAAATTTTTAGTCCAGCAGCATCACTGGCTAAAGAATCGGCAATGCGATTACTTTTACTCTTGTCGTGTCCTTTAACCTACCTCAGGATAATAATGTTATCTGCCGAAGCGTTAGCTTAATCTTGGTGGCACTCTAGTACTAGCCCCGATATAACACGTTGTCTGTTCAAGGCTAATAGGGCTTGTCTACTATCAGTGCAGATTGCTATGTTTTTGCCAGACATTTCCTTTTCTGGTTAGTTCTTTTGTGGCAATTGAGATACCAGCCAGTTCTGTTTGAACCACGCTGGCATTTTTTCCTATACGTCACTTAATCCTTAGGCTTAGTGCTCTGGAGTAAACTCCACATCCTGAGCCTTCTTTCGTTTTTGAGCTATTTGTATATATGCGTATTGCATTTGCAGCATATGACTCTGTGTTCCGTTTCTCCTGTATTTTGTAGGGTTTATTAAACACAAACCTTGGCTCAATTGCATCATTGGCTGCCTGCAGCAGAGGTAGCGCAGTAAGCGCTTCTTGCCATAGACTTAGCCTGAATTGACCCACTTCTACTTCGAGATTTACACCAGCATAACCGAATTAGGAATTTTTCCTTTAAATATTTCACTTTATAGAATTGGTAACAATGTAATATTATGCTCAACTCAACGTTCCAATTAACTTTAATATCAATGTTTATTTAATCGGAAAGCAAAAAACTTGTACTACCTGAGGCATGTGAGCAACTCCTGTTAACTCGGTAAATTGTCTGACGATTGCTTTGGGTGTATTTCCAAGTAATACAAACAAATCTAACGTTCCACTTTCCGCCATAAAATATGCATATCCAGATTTCGAATTGTACCAAACATCAACCCATTGCTCTGCGGCATTGTGTAAAAATATTCCAGAAGTGTGATCTGCCCTAAAAATAGAGTGTATTAAAAATAAAACCAGCCAAGTACGAGTCGGACACGCGCACTAGGTTCCGTACTATTATCCTATAATAATATAACTCAATATTAATTCATTTATACGCTTGGGCTGAACTGAATATTTGTACCATTACCCATGTTATCCACCTACTTCCATTCCAGAAGCTTCGTGTCTTCTATATAGTCCACCAGTTTATCTGGAGGGATCTCCAGTAGTTGTGATGGTTGTGTTATTTCCACTCCAAAGTGCTTCCGTCTGAGTCCATGTACATTCTCACAGAAGCAGAGTAGGTGTTTCATCGTAGAGTACACATTTTCTGCACATAGGTTCACTAACTTTACCCATCCTGTGCAGATGCTTCCTCAGGGTACAGTGTCCAGTCACCAGGAAATCTATTTACTAACAGTGAGAGCTCCTACGAGAGTACAAATTTATAAAGTGCGCATGCGGGCTATATCATCATTTGCAATTTCGAGAGAGCTCGCATGCGCACTTTATAAGTGTGTACTCTTGTAGGACCTCTCACTGTTAGTGAATAGACCCCCTGGTCGGTAACTGTCTTCAAATTTCTCTTACCCAGTTTCAGCAGCCTGGACGAGAGTTCCTTGTCTAACTTATTTCAGTAGACTCTTAGTATGGAGGTGTTCTTGTGTCAGCCTCTATTTGAGTTGGTGCTCCTTAACTAGCCAGTTCCCGACTTCCCCTCTTATGTAATCACTTGTGATTCCACAAAACGGTTCCGGACCTGTGAAGGCTCCTTTAGAGCATTATTTAGCAATATTAAGCTGAATACTACTTCAGCTATTTCCACCTAGTAGTGATGAGCAAAATTGTTGTAAGTTCGTATAAGTTTGCTACAAATGGGATTTTTTAAAGCTTTAATTTAGCTTGCAATGTATGTATGTAAGTCTAACTTCTGATATACTACGGCACCCTATGGGAGATCAAGCAAACATTCGTGCTAATATTGGCCCATGCGTTGAAAACTCGTAGTGTCTGGGACCTGCTTTAGAGGTGGGATCGTGCTATACCGGCACAAAGATGCCCAAGCATTTCATGTTCTGTGGTACGTAAAAAGTAACTAGGTCTATACATGAACAGGGGAACAAAAACCATTAAGATGGTGGGGGATAGACCCGTTGATTGAAGATGAAGTGGTGAGGAAGAAAATTGAGAAGAGAATTGATTGGTGAAGGGACAAGGGTGATGGCAGTGGGGAGGGAGAGGAACGGGATGAAAATGACGATGGTGAGGGTGGAATGGAAGAATGCGGAAGCCTTACTAGAAAAACGGAAGATTAAGTTGGTCTGGAATAGGGTAAATAATGCAGAAGGGAGATGCTTTGGATGTGGAGTGAAGGGCCATTACACCAGCGGGGTGTAATGCCAAGAGAGTTGTGAATAGAAGGGAATGCTGGCTATGTAAGAGCGTGGAGCACATGTCCAGAGATTGTCGGCTGGCCTTTCTTTGTAGGGTATATGGGGAAAGAGGACACAAGCCAGAGGAGATAAAATGTAGTAGGGGAAAGAAGGGAGTGGATGAAGACCGAGAGGAAAAACATGAGAGGTACCATCTGGACCCCTTAGAGGGGAGTCTGGGCAAATAGGAGAAATCAGACCGAAGAAAAAATGTAGAGGATGGATGGAGGGTGTTACAGATGAATCTAGTGAAGAGCATGATAAGGAAAGAAAAGGCATGTGAGAGGTAGGAGTGATAGAAGGAAGAATATGACGGAGAGTGTGTGAGGGACCGCCACCCGCCTTGTAGTATGCTAGGGTAGTGTTTCCGAGGCGGGAATAATAGCGAGCTTGAGGTGGGTTTGGTTGGTAGGCATTCCCTTGGGGATGAGTCCAACACTGTCTGGGTATTGGTTAGGACCCATTCAAACATGAGGATCCCATCTCAGCCCGAAAAAAAAAAGATCTATACATGAATTACTATTTACTTACGAGTGTCCATAAACGACAGGAACTGTTCCATACATAGGTTTTACACTATTTGGTTGGGGAAAGTTGTCCGCATTTCTATTTCTATAAGGATCAGTTAAAATATTTCCAGCTTTATCCTTCGTTGGTGGTAGCTCTAGTTTTACGACGTGATGATGAAGACCATATAATTGTGTAATCTCGACAAATTCAGCGGTAAATCCAAAAGCTTTGCTGTTCTGTAAATTATAATTGTGTGAAGAAATTCTCAATTTATCGTATTTTCAAAATTATTCGTTTTATTTCTTCATCCACATTATCATCTCTCTTCATTACAACTCCAGATATGTTTCAGTATTTCATTTTGTATACTTTGGCAAGTTTATCTGAAGCCGTGAAGTCGAAAAAATTCGATATTGCCACGTTTAACTATGAAAAAGCTTAAGTGCCAAGTATGTAATGACAATAATTAGAAAAGGGACATATCTTCTGTAAGTTCCTTGTGGCATTACTTATTCTTTTTATCTTATTCTTTTGGGACCAAAAATTATTTTATTCATTTTATTGCTAGTTAATCTTGACAACGGTAGCTGGAACGCTACCGAAACGTCGAAATAAAAAATAAAAAACATTATTGTGGTTTTATTCCCAAAATAATAAGAAAAAAGAATAGAAAAGGGACTTTTTATTATTAACAATATGATTAAACGTTAATTCTTTAATGTTCTTGTCTCCTAGGATTTTTTCTATTAACATGGTTTTTTCAATTTATGAATATTAAAAGATGAGCACTTTTCCAAATTTGTTATGGGCTTTTTCAAGCTCTGGCAGCGTTGTACGAAAACCATAATTACCACACCCTCCTAATTACATAATTGGTGATTTTTATCGAAAGGCCTGACCAGCTGACTTCTTATTGGTAGCATCAGATAAACTTGCCAAACTATACTAACTACGCTGATAACCGTGGATGAAAATATGTTATAAAAATGCGTATTCACCTGACTGAATACCAGTTGTTCTCCTTTCAAAACTACTTCTAAAGTTTCATCGTGGTAAAAGTTCACCTCAAATGTAGTCCCAGATGTTACCACGACTTTGTAAGATTTGTCTTTTGGCCATAATGTTACTGAATCAGCTTTTGATTGGTCCATGAGAAGCCTAAAAATATTTCAAATATACAGATTGCGAAAAAGCTCATCGAACCGTCCAACAGCTTGAAAGAGAGAGAAAGAATAATTGTGCGCGAGCATCGAGGCGTGTACTTAGTTCCAGAGGCTGGCCGAATGTGTATAGTCCCACTATTTTAACCGCTATTGCGAGAAGCGCAGATTAATTTGTACAAATGATATTTTTATCTCGTTATCGTTGACTTTTTTTCGAACTCATGCACTATTAGGTAAAACTAAACACTTTCATCCGGCAACATTGTACTTTTGTCTCGTATGTATATATGTATATAAATGCGTTATAATATTTTGACAATGTAACTTACTCTAAAGCTTCTGGTTCTTTAGCTAGAACGTCTACCAATTCATATCTTTTACTATCTTTCTCTGCAATCTTCACTCTTACGGTATAATTAGCCAGAAGAGTTATTTGAAGGTTCACTTCTTGACTGGCATCCTTATTACTTAAAGGTATAGTAATAACGTTGTTTTCTTTACTTAGCTTATTTAACTGGGGGCTAAATGGTACCGGCTGAATTTTTCTCAGTTCCCTAAAATTTAGTTTCAAATTTTTATATTAGACAATTTTTCGATCGAATAAAACAGAGTGCAACGTGCCATTTTTGGAATTTGAAAAAATATTTTTTTGTACAACTGTCATTAAAAGTGACACTTTTAATGATAGCAAACAATGTTAAAAACGATTGTTTACATAGCAGCGTGTTAAAAATACTTTTAACACTAGTGTTAAAAGTATTTTTAACACTGAAATTCAAATGACAGCGTCTTTTCTCATTTGTTAGTAATCATAACGTTGGCAACGTCTGCCATTCACAACAATCTTTTGATTATTTGAATACTAAAATGCATTTTGAATTTATTGTCATTGCAAATTCGCTCGTTTCATTATCAAAATAGGGAAGTTGTACAAAAAACATTGTATGGTATTTGTGTTAAAAGTGATTTTATTTTGTTCGTGAAATTGTTCAATTCGCTCCGCTCATTTCACAAACGTTTTCACTCACAAAATAAAACCTCACTTTTAACACTCATATCATAAATAACTATAATATGATCTACAAAAATCTCAAAAAGGCAGACCACAAGGAAGGTGCGATTCAAACAAAGAGAAGAAAATTGTTGATGCAGTTGGAAAATTGAAATGCTTAGAGACATATTTAATGGCGAAGCAGGCAGAAGACAATTTTTTTGGTAAACTGTATATTGTCATGTTATGTTTATTGCTGGACATTCCCTTAGAAGAACGTCGGCCAGTGCCGCTATTCTTAAATTTGTGGGAATAGAAATTCAGATGGGAAATAATCAAAAGTGGGCGTGGTTTCCTCAAATTTTAAAATGCTGTATTCTTGGAAAATTTCTATCGAAAAATTTGGGAAATTATCACTCCCTAGGGGAATTTTATTCTATTGGTCATCTGAGAGAAAAAGCCAAAATAATGTGAAAATATTTAGATTTGAACTGAAAACTTATCGTTGGCTTGTATTCCCTGATTTCTGCTTTTTGAAATCGAGTTAAATTTTGTGGGAATAGAAATGTCAATATTTCCGTGGGGAGTAAACATTTCAAGAATGGTTAATGATAGATGAAACATATATTTTGCACAGATGACTAAAAGAGTATGCGGACAAAAAATACTTGCCTTCAAAAATAGTCGATTTTTAATTCGGAAATTAGTAATTTTTTGTAAAGATCGACGAAAAAATGTAATATGCACCTCGGCGAATAACTGTCGATTGTCTCTCTTGTGACTATTATAGACAGTTTTTCGTTCTTGGTACATAAATAACTATACATTGTAACCATTTATTCAAAAAAGCTGTAGTTTATTTCTTGTCAATTTTGAGCAAACGAAAAAAAAAGATCTGTCTACGGAGAATAGCATGAAAATATAATGAATAAAAATAAATTATGGATTTTGGTTTGGATTTGAAAAAATCCTTCTTGTTTTATATTATTTGATACTTACTTGCAAAAATCTATCTCTTCGCATGTCTTGTATATTTCCTCATCTTCTGTTGATCCATAGCTTGCTAATAGCACAAATATAAAAAATCTGGAAGGAAAGCAAACAAATTATACATGGCTGAACATGAGGAACTTACTAGAGTTCATGTAATAACCTTTTTGGTGTGCGTCATCGATTGTTAATGTCCTTCTAGCACATTACGTTGGAAGAAATGGAAAAAAAGGCAGGTCTGTGATTATTCCTAATCAAAATACCACAATAATGCACCGTTTGAATGTATTACAAACGTTAACCCTAATCTTTGACTTAAAAAATTTGATTAGTCGATATCTAGAATACGCACAAGCGCGACCCATCAATCGGGAGAAATTACAACATTCAAAATAGGATGCAGACGTACCTTTCGTAGCGGCAATGTTTCTTATGTCTTTTTCTAATGTCCCACTGACAGTTCTCGTCAGGTCTGTACTTTGTTGTTTACGGTCAATTATTATTTATGAAAAGTGAATATTAATCTTATTGTTATATTTATTTAAATTATATAAAAATATGCCTAGATACACGGAAAAACATCAGCATATTGAAAGTTTTAAAGTAATTTCAGTTAGAAAAAGAAGCTGGTAATTATTAATTTCATATTCTTTTCGAATATGGCTGAATACGATCCTGATGATTTTATTTAACAAATTTAAGGTTAGCTTCATGTCAAAATAGCAAATAAAATTAACGACATAGGTACCGAAAATCCGGATATACGTCACAAACGATGACGCACACCAAGAATTCTATTGAATGCACTATATAGTATCGGAGCTTCTGTAAAATTGATTTTGATCAAAACTTTTGAACGGTATTTTGAATTTGTCTCCTATTTACGTGAAATGTTACAATACAAAGGGCTGTTAAGTGAAATCAAATTTTTGATACCTCATTATGAAGGAAATTGGATGCCTTCACATCAGTTTTTACAGTATTGTGTTATCAGTAGTAATAACCCAAGGACATTGATAATTATTCGAAAAATTTTTATGACAGATTTCGAAAGCTTGTTGCTTGCAAACAGACCGACGCCGTAGGCGGAGGTCTGTTGCCTACAAGCAGCATGCTTGAGAAAGTTGTCATAAAATTTTTGAGCATTTATCAATGTCCGAGGGTTATTCGGATAGAAAATTTTTTGTTTCAGTATTACAACCAAATCGTGACATTTCCAAATATTAAATATTTGAAACTTCAAAATCGAAATAAATCAATAGGTATGTGTCCATAGCAACGTGAAAACAGCCCATGGTCTGTTATCAGTGTAATGTTGACATTATTGGGTGAAATTGTTCATGTGATAAAAAATGAGGAAATTTGATTGGTTCTTGGAACTGTGAAAAAATTTTCAGTGTAATGTTGACATGATTGGCTGAGATTGTTCATATGATATAAAATGAGGAAATTTGATTGGTTTTTGGAATTGTCAAAAAATTTTCTTTTAAATTAACCGAGGTATTTCCTGTAAACGAAAACTTGGAACACCTTGTATATGTTTATAATTTGTGATAACTTTAATTTTTCTTCACGTGATCTATGAATTACTAAAAAATCAAATATGACTATAAAAAATAATACAATGCTTTACTTTTATTAATGAAATTAGCTGTAGTTAATAATAATTAAGTTAATGACAAAATTAGGAAAAAGAAAGATACATATCATTAACACTTTCGCTACCGACGTCCAGTTTACTAGACTCTCATTGGGTACCGCGTCTAGTTAACTAGACGAATTTCAAATGCCGATTTATGAGTGTCTAGATATATTTGGTTCATATGGACGGGCTCAGTTTTTATTGTTGGGGCAGAAATAAGTCATAAATTTTTTTGGTAGTGATTTTGTTAGTGTAGCACCCTTAACGCGTTTTAATGGTTGCATATCTGTGTTGTAATACCGACATTCGATCACTGCGTAAATTAGTGGTTTGTCCGAAAAAACCCGAATTATGTGTTAATCCATGCTTTAAGACTAAGGACGAATAATAAACTTGTGTTTTATATATCGTTTGCTTTTATAACTTTGTCAATAAATTTTTGCTTCTCAAACGAAGTTGTTTATCTCAAGACGGGCGGTATATAATATTGAAATCAAAACAATGTACCGACGTCTAGTTAACTGGACGGCTGTTTTTATGAAAAAAAAACACTTCTACACGATATTTTCACTATATTATGCATTAATATGAATACATACAGTGACCTTCCAGTAAATTCAGAAAATGTTTTTAATAGTAGGAATAATTCCTTGAAAAATCTTAAATTGATATTGATAATTGTTTAAAAGAATTACTTTTAGAGATAATTGAAAATCTGATCAAATCAACATTTAAATCGTAAATAAATCAATTATTGACTGAAGATTTCTCTAATCTTTTATTTGTATAGGATATCGAATTTCCTTTTTAAAAAAGGAAAAAATTGATTGAATAACAATTCAGTTCATTGCATTATGTAATAAAATAATATTAATATAAATCACAGTAATAATAATTAAGAAATAATTCAAACAATATGGGGTTGTCTTTTATATTGAAACACTATTTCCAATACTGGTAGGTAAGAAAATTAAGCTCAAATAATGGCAAGGTATAGTTTATTTATGATAAAAAGACGATGACGTTGCAAAACAAAATATTGTGATGTTGCCAAAATGTAGTTTTTTTCTCCACCTAACGAAAACTAGAAAAGTCAATCTGATGTTAGATTGACATATTAATGAATACAAGTAGGGAATACTATTACTTACACAGATTTGCCTAAATAATTAGTTATGAAAATAACTGTTTTTTTAATCTTAAAGAAACAATGAATTTAAAAGCACCAACAAAACTTGTAAATATTAGGAGATGATCGAATGCCAATAAACGTTAAAACAAACTGGGGAATTTTACCGGTTGATCTGACAACGCCTTGAAGTTTTGCCAACCCGTTAGCTGTAAATTGCCCTGGCTGTAATTTAAGGCTGGTAAATTAATATTTATTCTGATAAGCAGGAAAGTAACTAAAAATTACATCATCGTCTTTTTATCGTAAAAATCCTACATCTTGAAAATTTACGTTGAACATAGATATGCAGAATACGTATTTATGTAGCAAGGGCTAATAACTGCGTCTATGCGAGACAATAGACAGTGTTTAACAAAGGTGCATATTACATTTTTTGTCGATCTTTACAAAACATTACTAATATTTTTCGTCCGCAAATCTTTGTACCCAACGCTTTATTCATTCAAAAATGCAATAAGTTTTGGATATTTGTATATGTTGAAGTTTTATTGGACGAAAAGTACTAGCCTTCGAAAATAGTAGTAGTTCAGTAAATGAAGGGACAAAGCTCCTGATAAGTCCCTGAAAAATTCACTTTGGGCTCAATTTGTAGGTCATGGCAAGTGTTTTTGAAAGAGAAAAAACTTAACGCGATTGAGTTTACGGAAGGGGGGAAATTGCCCCCTAAACCCTAGAAAACGGGCTTCTCGCTAATATATGGCTCAATATGCGATTAAGAGAATTTTTTTTCAGATAAAAAATGAAGATCGTCTTATTATCTACAGAAATGGTTCCTATCATTTTTTTCGAAAATTGGATAGTTATCGAGATAATGAGACCTAAAAGTCTCCTCATTTCAGCTGCTGCTCTGCCTGTAGGAATTCTGCTCTTGTATAAGTGGGCGGACGAATTGTTCCATAACTTAGCAAAAAATTGATATTTCCCGATGATTCAAAGTTCATCGCACTGGGAAGACCCGTAGCTATCATTCCATGTGACTTGCAGCTCGTTCTCAAAGTTTTTTTCCACAAGATTTCGATACTATTTCATTAATTTGTTCATATTTAAAAAAAATGGCCTTTATCCTAATTTTTTTTATAATGGAACCTTAGGAGGTCTAGAGTCATCTCAGAAATTTTTTTCTCAACTTCTTTCTAGCGTTTTGATAAAAAATATTGATATTAGTAAGTTTTTGTAAACGTCGAGGAAAAAGTGTAGTATGCACCTCGGCGAAAAACTTTCCTTGCTACATAAATAACTATTTTTGTAAAAACATTGTATACCTAAAATATTATATAATATTATTTGATTGGTACTTACCTCAGCATCATTCACAGTGACATCCACTTATTCACTAAATAATATTTATCTAAATGTAATAACTACTTCTCTTTATCAATAAATAACATATTGTGCTAATATATTATGTTGTATTTTAAATAAAAATAATCTTATAGCGGCGCCCAATATTACTTATCATGAACTCTAATCATATTGATGTTGTGATGTATTAAAATATATAAAATAACATGACAATAATAAAATTGTACAAAACGAATTTACGAAATTTATATATTGGAATGTTAAATGAAAAAATTTAAAATAAAACAGATATTTAAGGGGGGCTCCCATACGACAGACGTGCTCGATATTGATAACAGCAACAGAAAGACGCTTAAAGTATTCACATAATGTTTTGTTATATATTCACTTAAAAATAAAGAATTGAGTAAATATATAACAGATATTTAAGGGGGGCTTTGATACAACTAGCGTGATTTTTTTGCTTTTTTTCTCGGTATTGATAACATCAACAGAAATACGCAGAAATGTTCACTGAATATTGAGTTATATTATTCACTTTAAAAATAAATATTTAAATTAAAATATAATGAATATTTCATGGGGGGCTCCCATACGACAAACGTGTCTTTTTTTGCTAGATATTGATAACGGCAAAAGAAAGACGCTTGATATATTCACAATATTCACAAAATGTTTTGTTATATATTCACTTTAAAAATAAATAATTGGTTTAAAATATAACAGATATTTAAGTGGTCAATTATTATTGGAACTTTAGTTCTTTACGTCAGGTTATGTTTGAGAGACCGGGGGTCGCGACGCAAAAGATCTGACCGTTACTTTACGTTATGTTACGTTACTTTATGTTACGTTGCTTCGTTATGTGCCTTCCTTGCGTGCGTGTGCTCTCTCCTAAGCCTCTCTCTCGTTTACGAAGCAGCGATTCATATGCTCCGGCCGGGAATCGAACCCGGCCGCCCGCGTAGATGTGAGCATTCTACCACTGAACCACCGATGCTATATTAAAATTCCATGCATAGCTGGTATTCGCAGTGCTGGTGATCTACTTGAAGTTGTTCGGATAAATTTTTACTATTATTTCCATAATTTTTTTTGCGCGGTTGATCTTTTTTGTTTATTTACAGTATTCTGCTAAACATTTCAAACGTCTACCTGTTATCGTTATTAATATCAAGCAGAATAATTATTTAAAAATAAAATTAACAATAAAAAAAACTTCTTCACGGGTAATCGAACCCGGGTCTACCGCGTGAGAGTCTGGGTTGCTTACTACTCGTCCACCGAGAAATATATGCAAATGTTTATCTATAACGTCAGATGTATTACATAATTTTTGCATAAAAGGAACTAAAGTTCCTACTATGTGTCCCGCGACACGTTCTACCTTTTTTTTCTCGATATTGATAACGGCAACAGAAATACGCAGAAATGTTCAGAGAATATTGAAAATAAATAATCAAATTGAAATAAAATTAATATTTAAGGGTGCTCCCATGACCATGACCATGCTCCCAAACGTGATTTTTTTGCTTGCTACTGCTCGATATTGATAACGGCAACAGAAAGACGCTTGAAATATTCACAGAATGTTTATTTATATATTCACATTCAACATAAAGAAAGAATTAAGTTAAAATGAAACAGATATTTAAGGGGGGTTCCCATATACGACAAACGTTATTTTTTGGTTTGTTTATGCTCGATATTGATAAGGGCAACAGAAAGACGCTTGAATTATTCACAGAATGATTTGTTATATATTCACTTTGAAAATGAAGAATAAAATTAAAATAAAATTAATATTTTAGGGGGGGCCCCATACAACAAACGTGATTTTTGTTGCTTGTTTCTGTTCGATATTGGTAACTGCAACAGAAATTATTCACTTGATAAATAAATAATTAAATTGAAATAAAATTATTATTTAAGGGGGGCTCCAATACAACGAAAAAACGTGATTTTTTGCCGTTTTTATAGATAATGGTACGGAACCCTTCGTGCACGAATCTGACGGGTTTTTTTTTCGTTCTATAAGAAGAGATTTAGATTATTTCTATTGTTATAACCATACAAAAAAAAAAACATTATACATTATAACTTGTTTATTGCAATTTCTTAAAATACAACGTTTTCAACAATTAGAAAAGTAAACGAGCTTGTTTATCTTTTTTCAATAGATCACTCAAATCAACTTGTTTCAATGGTGTACCATCAGCCAAATGTTTATAAACAGAACGAGTGTATTCGTTTGTACCTAAAAAAGAAATGGTAAGAATCAAAACAATGCTAGCACAGAAGAGACATCGTTTAACATTTCCATAAGAAATTCATTATTGCCAACGTTAGTGCTTTTGAATTGACAGTATTGGGCACCTATCACGCTCTGAAAAACTGTCGAAATAATTGACGCTGTGGAAAAAATTGAGTGTCTTAAATAACTACACTGAGAAACAAGGTAAACAGCTCTACAGCATCATCCGTTTTAAGTGCCTTATGGCCAACACAACAAACTTAGGTTTTCATCATTTAATGCTTTTTTAAAAGTGAAAATACTTTAAAAATGAAAAAAATTCAATAGCCCAAAATTGTTAAGCATCTTAAGATTAAAAATACTCTCCGTTACTTAATAACAGTATATTATACACCAAGGTGGTGAAGACTATTATTATTGACCGAGCGGAATAAGGTGCTATGCCTATGAATGTCTTCACCACCATAGTGTATATACATTTTTTCCACTACTAGCCAAATTTAAGACAAAAATTTAAAATAATTCACAAACGCACCACGAGAAGCGTTTACTCCGTCGTCTGACTGACAAGTACACTGTCAGTTTTCGATATATTATGAACGCACTCGTTATGTCATCAGTCATTTTTGGTTGAGCGCGAATTTTAAACTAATGGCATTTTTATTCAAATAATTTCATCTTGATAGGTAATTTCAAGCAGCAAATATGTTAAAGACAACCTGGGTATACAAAATTATTTTGCACAAATTTTTGTTGAATTCTCAAAATATTTGAATTTGTCCATTATTGACCTAGGTTAATAATAGAAAAAATTATTGACCAATAATAGAAATTCAACTTCTCAGTTGGCTAGAAGAAGCAATACTTGTCAACTTCACATCTAGTAGTGGAAAAATAAAATTATTAATATTTAGCAAATGATTATTTTATATGGAAGTTTCTGATTTTTATTATATGGTTATTCTAAGTGGTATGATACAAAATGTGGAGTACCTGACTTTTTTTCCAAAAAAAAGATACTATGGATATATAAATATTTCTTACCCGTATTTGATGGCTTGAGAATTGTTATTTGCCTTATATTTACTACAAAATCTCCAACACTTTCACCAAGTTTTCTAAAAGAAAAAATATTCATTTTAATAAATGTTGTTATAAATATTTTTCTCTAATATACTCCCCATGATTAATGGGAAAAAGGGAACATATAGGTTAAGCAAAATAATGTATTCTTCATAAAAAGTTCTGCATGTTCTAAAGTCTACAATATAATTATCAGATATCAATCGTTTCTAGTACCTATTATACGAGTTTCTAAAAAAATATGAACATTACTCAAGAGTAAAGTACTACCTTTAAATTTGACAATATCGAAAAATGTTATAGATAAAAGTTGATCAGAATTGAAATTATTTTATTAATTTTATTACTAGTTAATCTTGACAACGGTAGCTAGAACGCTACCAAAACGTCGAAATAAAAAATATTATTGTGGTTTGATTCCCAAAAGAATAAGAGAAAAAAGAATGAGTAATGCCACAAGGAACTTACAGAGGATATTGACAACTAAGTTCAAATATGCGATTTTTTCTATTCATATGAAAAAAATGTATTATTTTTTTATTTGTATTTCTAGATACAATAACAATGCAAATTTTACTGTAGTTACGTGTAATATAGGTTGCTCTGACAAACTAATAGTTAGGGAGGCGAATAGGGGATTTTTCGGGAATACTCGAGCGTGGCAGTTGAAGATATGAAAGATACCTTAGAACTAATAGAACAACTTTGGGAAGTATTAGCTCTATATGCAGTGACGCGCGCATAGGATAGACGATCAGATTAGTAAAAAAAATCGATAGTCTGAAATACTCGAGCGCGTCAGATTAAGATATTGGGGTTTATCTTAGTGTTTTAAGACTAACTTTAACTAATCTGACGATAAGTCCTTGACGCCGCCGAGTTATAGGGACGCGAACTTGTAAAAAAACGTTAATCCGGCATTCTCGAGTGCGATTTTTTATTTTGAAGAAGATAATATGAAACTTACTGAAAGTAGAAAATCTGCCAGTTTTCGCATGACCGGAAGTGTGGAGGAGCCATTTTGTCTTCCGAAAAACGCGTTGCGGCATATAAGTCGCGAACGATACATTTTACAAAAAAAAAAGTTTAAATAAAAAAAGGTAATTTCTTTCCACAAAAAAGGTCTCTTTACATTTTTGTCCAAAGTTAAAACTTTTGGACTCAAAGCATCATGAAAACTCAAACTTCCGTTTTTTGAGTATATCTCGAAAACGGAGGGTTTTAAGAAAAATTGATATGGAACAACGATGATTAAATTATGTAACTTGTATTATACATATCACTTAAATTACGAAAGGCCGTAAGGTACTTTTTAAAAAGTTTTATT
>CAJUYH010002540.1:0-39363 GCA_910591685.1 Galerucella tenella
AGAAAATGGTAGAAAATGTAATCAGGCAGTTCGAAAAACTGTTATTAGATAAGATGGAGAATTATTATGTGACAACCTCGACCCTGTAAAGATTATCGGACCTACACAGTGTGGTACCATAGTAGATAGTTATTGTTACGAAGTCACCAGCTCAGAAGCCGACCCTAACACTAAATCATAAATTTTGGCCATTGCGGTTTCTAGTTGCTTCTAAAATGTCGTTTTGTTTTGTTTTTGGGTGCCGGCCTCTATTAATTCGGGCAGGCGAAGTTTCTGGGAGGTGTTGAGATATATTAACTGCGAGTTAGTTCAAAGCTAGCTCAAAAAGTTAGTACACAGAAAGTTTTTGGTAATCGGAGAGTGAATGGAATAGTGGATTATTTAAGATGAATAGTATATCAAAGTAAAAATGAATGAGATCTATCACACTAAGTGCAAATAAATTGGCAAAAAGTCAGTGAAGTGTGTATACAAATTCAGTTCAATACAGTAAGTATTTATATGAATATATCAATAGTAATTATCAAAAGTAGTGAGTTGATTTTTCACCCATCACAACAATATTGATAAAATCTACAATACACCCCTGTATATCAATAAATGAGGTGATTTATTCGCTGTTTCCCCGTTTCCAATGAAGTGTCCTCTATAATTATTCATCATTATTATTATCATAATCATTGTTATCACGACTGTAAATATTTATTTTAACGCCTAGAAATTATTCTATTCATGAATATTCACCTTTATACTTGAAAAAAGTCACATTGAATAATTATTTTTATATCACATGTACCGGGTGTCTGATTAAAGGGGGTAGCCCACTACATCTTCGAAACTAACATGAATACAAGTACAAGTATATGGAAATAGGTTTTTGACAATTTCGGTGTTAACAATTTATGACATCTGGAAGCCTACTACCAAAGTCAATGTATTCCAATAAGTCCGGTCACTCCTTTGTTCGTCGGAAAACGCCGGCATTTTTTGCGGGGTCGTAAATCATGTGCGACACCTGTTTTTGCTAATCATTTGGTAGTATACGAGGTGACGGACGGTGAATTCATTTGTGAAGGAATGTACCGGGTGCAATTAGAAAATATGTTGACTTTATTCTTGTTTTGAAAAATATTGGCAATTTATATAAATAATATGCTAAGTAACTTTTTAGAAATTTTGTTTTAACCGAGAAATGGAATGAATAAAAAACATGAACATAGACTTCAATAACGTATATCCGAGCGTATATCTGATAATACTTAATAACTAATACAGAATGATCAGCGAATTAACATTTGTGTTGATATAATCATTATCAAAGAAATAACACAGTTTAACATCTACTTGGGACAAAACGAATACAAATGAACAATTATTTATGTCAAGTCCATTTGGAGAGTACTCTGTAGCGTTGTATTGAATAAATAAAAATAATGGAATATTAACAAACAAATAAGTATTATGTACATTCTTAAAAATTAATAAATACTTGAATAGTTATAAATTTTTCAAGATTTTCAGTTTAGGATGTTCTTTATTCTTTCTAAAGATCCTCAGTGAGGAATTTGCAAATTTCAGCGTATAATAGATTCGCACCCTTGTATATAAGGACAGCAGGTATTCCCATGGGAAGTTTGGGCAACTATGCGAAAATGCGATAGTAGACAACTTGGTCTCCAAGTTCATTCCTATTCCTACATCATCCTGCACACATGAATCATTGACATTTTCAGTGAATATATTTTCTAAAGAAATCAGATATTCACTGAAAAATTTTGGAGGAACTGTCAATCCTCCAAACCGTCCCTACTTACTACCTTCATAGACTTTTTTTTCGCAGAATGATGTGGATTGGTCACAACCTTCCTTATTGCAAAAGTTCAGGCAAATATCGCATTTGTGTTTAACAAAACACTTTTGCAAAAAATATCCACCCACATAAACCAGGGCATTTCCTTCTTCTGTGGACAAATCCTGATAGTCTTTCCTTTTTATGTCCAATATTGGCTGACCTTTTTTTTTCTTGGCCGTCGTGAACAATGATCCTCCCTTTTTCAATAAATTTGATAATTGTTTATGAACTGCAGTATTGTTTCTACACGAATCCACGCAACAATAACTTCCATAAGAAGGCATCGAACACAATCAAAAACACAGCAGATAACGTTCGCACAAATTAAAATTCAAGATCACTTTCTTGGGCGCACCCGATACAACGCTCTGCTACACCCTTAAACAGAACTGAAAAATCAATAAATCCCACATCAGATGTGGGTTTTGCCGGTGAGACGGTGGGTGTCGGCAGGAGGGGGATTCTCGCATCATCCAGAGAGTGGCCGGACTTATTGGAATTTATAGACTTTGCTACTACATTATGTAAAATTTTCAAGTCATTCTATTATAAAACTCGATCTATTAGTAAACCTGGTTCATTCTTCTTGATATTTGGAGACTCCCAAAAAAGTTGGGACAGTAAATCTTAAATTTAACCCCATACATAAAAATCCAATATAAGGTAAAGAGATCTTGGGGACCACTGAAATATGCTACCTCTTCCTATCCACCTATATTCTTTTTGTCGTAAGTAGAGTGAACTGGGCAGCCAGCTTGTTGTATCCACATATTTTGCCGAACTGCTAAAGCAAAATCTAATAAAAATTGAATGGATGAGGCTTTCACTTGATGAAGATAGTCCGGGAAAGTTAGGTCGAAAGTTGTCGTGAAATTGAAAAGACTTCCACCGGAGATTCTACTTTTTTAAACGAAAGTATTTGTAGTATAGTCTACTCTCCCGGATTTGTGAAAAGATTCTGCTCGAGCTTGCGATGCAGCTTGCAAGCATAGCTTGGAGCACGTGAAATACAACAGTTTTTCGTCCATAACATTTTTAGATTCGATTTTACAAATAATTGTGGGTTTCAAAATTGTAGGTAATTTTATATCCTATAAGATAACGCAATGCAAAATTCAGAAAAAAAATTTGGTTTCCAGATAAACTCGTAAGAAATAATGTGATTTTTTTTCCAAATTTCCTAGTTATTGTTGAAACAACAATGTTCATGAAATGAGACAAGATTTAAAAAAAGTATACATCGAAATTTTGTAGGGCCGACATTTTAAATTTTCAAAATATGAAAACACCAACGTTTTCAGGTTAGAAAGTTGTTATTGTTATTCTAATTATGTTTGACGCTTAAAAAACCATTTTGCAAAAATTATTTCAATTTTTCGTATTTTAAGGGTTGTTTTTTTTTAAATATTGCATTACGTCATCCTATAGAGTATAAAATCACCTGCAATTTTGAAGCCTGCAATTTGTTTGTACAATTAAATCTAAAAAAGTTATGGACGTAAAACTGTTTTATTTACGTGCTGTAGCTCTGCTTGCAAGCTGCATCGTAAGCTCGAGCGAAATATTCTCACAAATCTAAGTAGGAAAGTAATCTATACCACATATTTTTTCGTTTGAAGAAGTGAAAAATCTGGTGGAAATATTTTCCATTGCATATCCTCACTTCCCCGAACTAAAGATTCATAGTGAACGACGGAATGAAAATTTTTTTTTTATTTAAAACTTTACTTTATTTAAACCATTTTAACTTGTGACGCACTTCGCTAACACAGTAGCCTTATCAAACCAGTGAAGGTATAATGAAAATTTTCAATCCACACAGTTATAAGGAAATGTCCACATGGAAATAAAGCGCCAAAATACAAAGCTCTTCGAATATCGACAAAAGTATTGAATAAGTTTACCTGAAATTTCATTAACAACAATCACACCTGAAGTATCTTCTAGGTAGAAAGGTTTGAAGAGCTAAGCATTACCCACACAACTTTCCTTAGAAAAGGCCGACACTGATATAACAGAAAAACCTTCCAAAATTATTTGGATCAAAATAATTTATCGTTCGAGTTGTCCAATTCGGACATTGAAAATACTCTTTCAGATATTATCAAAAAGGCTCGAGCTGCAACTTAAAATTCGTTACCTGAGGTTTCAATACAAAGTTGTTCAAATTATACAATCAATTATATGCATTTAACTAATTTTTCTATTTATTTTCATATTTTAAGTTATTTCTGTTCATAGTTTAAATGAAATAACTACCTATATAAATTACTGTATTTATTTCATTAATAAATGTGGTCGTGGAGAAAGTATTGTGTACAGCTTGTACGCGAATGAATTTTCCCACTCGCTAGATCTGCAAGTGGGACTTCTGCGCACTTGCGCACTAGTTGTACAAACTACTATTAACGTATCATTAGCCGGTTCTGCTTATCATTAAAATGATTAAATTCTATCCCCACAGCTTCAACTCGAGATATCCAATTTTCACTAACTCCAAAATAACTTTATTAATTAAATCAGTTCTACTTACACCGTAAAACCACCCGAATTTGTCCATGTTGAGATCTTTCGGAAAAAAATTCATTTTTTCCGCTAACGTTAACAAAGGATCTTCATATCCATCGAAAAGGACTTCATGTATCGACTGCGTTGTCCAAATAGTCGACGACATAGCTCTGAAAGATGCTGCCAGAGGTGTTTTGAATACCACATGCCAATTTCTGACTTTGTGAGCTGCTGACTGAAACAAGAAAAATATATAATTGAAGGAGAAAAAGTTTGATGTGAATTTTTAAGTGACTATAAATCGAAGGGTTACAGAGAATCCTTTTAATGTATTCGTGGGTTTAACTTTACTAATGTGCACAGGAGGGTTTCTATTTAGGTGGGAAAGTGGAGGTTGCGAAGGCTATACAAGGAAAAGAGGTGGCTTAATCCTTTTATCATCTGAAAGCGAACTAATCTACTGAAATTAGTAGAGTGTGTGAAATTAATACAAATTCGTACAGTGTGGAAAAGCCAGATGGAATTAATTTATCATTTTGGTTAGTGTGAAGGATGGTTTAGTAAGGGTGGCGATGGCCGGCTCACGAAAAAATCCAAGAAAGTGAAAATTTTCCACTTTTTCAGCGCACACGGGATCGATAGGGACTTTTAATGCTTCATTACTCGAGGTCCCTTCCAAAATTCAGGACTGTCGCAACTTTTGTTATTTGATCACTATTTTTCTGTCTGAATGGGAAAGACCACTAATTCTGAAAAACAGCATGATCATCCCCAAAGACCATGTTGTATTTATAATATTTTTATTTGTTTTATAGTATGAATAATGTATTGAATTAAATATTTATCTCAAACATAGAATTTTACGCGCCATTTGTAAAAGCTTCTCTATTTGGTGTAATGCAGTATGACGTACCAGCCCCTACGCCTATCGACCTTAACCCGTCTCATCATACACAGTGCACGAAAGCTTATTTACCCGACCCTTCACCAACTTTGTCAAATTTAGTAGTAACATGACACTCCCCACCACGTCTACTAGTTGAGGTGCGCATGCGTCCAAGCAGCTTTAAACCTTCTATTCGATGTGAGCAGATTAGCCCATTTGGTGGGATACTGAGTTTACAAACCAGAGGTCCTAGGCTCGAAACCCGGTTTGGATCCGGGTTTTGTTGTTTTTTTTTCAGTTTTTTATTTCTTATTTTCTGATATTTTTATACATATTTACACTTTGATCAACCGGGTTTGGGCCTGGGTTTTCTTTTTTTTTTTAGTTTTCTATTTCTTATTTTCTGATATTTACATATTTACTTCAATATGATACTACTAAATTTGACAACGTTGGTGAAGGGTTGGGTAAATAAGCTCTCGTATACAGTGCGTCCATAAAGTAACTCAAAAATTCATAATTGGCTGAATAAGCAATGATATTGGAAATTCCCGAAACAGGTCGATTTTTGATTTTGATTTACTATTTTTTTAATAATAATCATATATATAGGGAAAACACCTTCTCGTGATGACGTCCTTATAATTTTTTTAAATGTAACCGCCCTTTTTTTCAATTTCCAGAATGGCCTTGCTGAGCTGATTTTAAAAATGCATAAGACGTTGCTTTAAATTGGTACAGGGTGGTCAAAAGTGCAAAAAAGTTGCTTACAAAAAAAATTAAGAATAAACGTAATGAACACATCAAATGAAATTGTGTATTGTTATACAACTACTTTAATAAAAAGTTACAGCACCCAGCATTATTTTCAACAACTTTATCAGTGATCCATAAGCCCATGAACTATGAAAATATCTTATCGTTTTTTTTTTTTTTTATATTTTCTTGGGAAATTAAACCACAATATTTTTGAATTCTTTATTTCAACGTTTCGGTAGCGTTCCAGCTACCGTTGTCAAGAAAAAATAAGTAAAAATTAATTTTTTTTTATCCCTAACTGACACAACAGAAAAAATTTGACAAGGAACATACAGAAGATATCTTATCGTTTGTTAATATTTTTCACAATTTTTTCATTTGACGATAAAAACTGTCAGAAACATTGAAGTACAATTCTGTATTATTGTAAACGGTTTAAAGAAGGTACGTTTAAGTGGAAAATATCCAAGCAATTTATCATTCGCAACGAAATGCCTTCAATCGAAGGTGGTAAGATTTACATATTAATATTCATTGATGTTGGCGATAAGATGCGGACTCAACAAAAGGTATGCAGATTATTCTATGATATGCACCAAGCTCATGAACCTATTTAACAACCTACGGTAAGCAGAATAGAGCGAAAATGCAGCAAAGCAAGGTTGACCCAAAGATTAAAGTGGAAATATTAAGCAAGACATAATTTTGTCAGCTGTCTAAAGATCAATGTAGACCAGTTTGAACATTCATTTTCAATTTTCCTTAGATTACTTATGGTAGTGTATCACAGTAAGTGCATTCAATTTGTTTATTCTTTCTATCAATAATTTTAACACATTTTTTTGTATTATTACCTATCCTGTGGCCATAGCCTTGGTACCAGGTCACCAATGAATAAAAGGCAATGAAAAGGCCGATTAATTGCCAAGCAGGGAGCAACGGAGGAAATGATAGGGCCAGAGCCTTTCTGTGGAATTGCTAAATGCCAAGTGAAGAGGGCATCCACATATGGATAAACAACCAGGCGTTGCGCTGGTGGTATGAAACCCCAGAACAAAGGCACGCTAAACTATTCCTTGAAAGCCCTTCGGCCAAACTGTCACACGATCTACTATGTCAAAGTCGATAAACGACGAGGATGATGGTGGGAATGCTGACCGAACATTGTAGGCTGAGGAAACATATGCATACAATTGGCCTATCAGATGACAGCATATGCAGGTTCTGCCAGGAATAAGACGAAACCATGGAGCACATACTCTGTGAGTGCGAAGGCCTAGTATAGAGTAAGATCCCAGAGCGATAAGACACAACTTATTTTCACATAAATGAAACCTCATGTTCTTAGTAGTGTCTTATGTGCTCAGAATACCTGCGCGCTTGTGGAGCTTGCCGAGTGACACCTGGGCAGGTACCAGGTGTGAAAGGTAACTAAAATTAATAGTTACTTAACTTAAATTTGTATAGCTGATTTTTATATATATTTTGGAGAGTATAATTATAAAGTTATACCATAAGCGTCAGACACTTTTCATGGACCAGAACTTTTGTCAGACGCTTTAAAGCTCTACAAGAAATGAATGAACTTAACTTATTTTTACATGTCTGACTTTTAAATATGTTGTTAAGGCAATTGTTATGATGTTATATTTAATAAGTCAGACAAAATTGATTGACCAAACACCCCCTAAACAGCAAAATTATTCAGCCGTTAGTATGAGCGCGAAAGCATATTATAGGTGCGTTTCGGAGCGAGTGAGACGGTCTTACTAACTCAGTTCCCCTTCTCTCATTCGTGTTATTTTTCTGTGTATTGTGTATGTGTCCTTTACGTGCAACCTAATGGTATTGGTATACAGTATAGTTCGGATCTGTGAGACCACATGTTTTTGTTGTTCACGTCGTGTAATTTGTGAGTGATTACATTACTTGATAACGTGAAAATCATGGAAAAAGCAGAATCCGAGGAAATATTTAAAAAGTGCAAAATCGTTTTACAACATCGAGTGACACATAACCTAAAATTCAAAGACTTGGTGCTCTTTGGCGATCCTGAATTATTTACCGATAAGCACAGACAAGAAGATATTTTCAAGATTATCCAAAAGTTTATCTGTGAAATCTATAGTGTCCCCGATACACACGATGTTAACGCTGCCCGTCTTCACCTATTTTCAAATAATTACAGCGTATCTATTATAAATGAAGAATTTAACCGTAAAAATTTAATAAACTTTGATGCAAGCAGTTTACCACTGTGTAAAACTGAGTTATTCCAACAAGTTCTACGAGCTAATTACATTTCTATCATATGGAATTATGCACATGAAAAACAACCAACCATTTTTACTCCTGAACAACATCCTTTTGTCTGTGCTCATCGGTAAATAATTCAGGATCACCAAAGTGCACCAAGGTTGCACGCAAAAGACACATACACAATACAGAGGAAAATTACACGAATGAGAGAAGGGGAACTGAGTTAGTAAGACTGTCTCACTCGCTCCGAAACGCACCTATAATGCTTTCGCGCTCATACTCACGGCTGAATAATTTTGCTGTTCAGGGGGTGTTTGGTCAATCAATTTTGTCTGACTAATTAAATATAACTTCGTAACAATTGTCTTAACAACATATTTAAAAGTCAGACATGTAAAAATAAGTTAAGTTCATTTATTTCTTGTAGAGCTTTAAAGCGTCTGACGAAAGTTCTGGCCCATGAAAAGTGTCTGACGCTTAAGGTATAACTTTATAATAATACTCTCCAAAATATATATAAAAATCAGCTATAAAAATTTAAGTTAAATAACTATTAATTTTAGTTACCTTTCATACCTGGTACCTGCCCAGGTGTCACTCGGCAAGCTCCACAAGCGCGCAGGTATTCTGAGCACATAAGACACTACTGAGAACATGAGGTTTCATTTATGTGAAAATAAGTTGTGTCTTATCGCTCTGGGATCTTGGACTAGTAAGGGTGCGGTTTCACTTACTCGGAGAAGAAAAACCTAGGGCAGAGAGCTACGCAAGGGAGGCGGTATCCAGGCTGATAAGTCCAATAAAAATACAAAGCTAGATATCGAGCTCTAAATATAGGGAGGACCACAATAGATCTGCAAAGGTCGCAGTGAGATAGGACGAAGAGCTACTCCACTTCTAGTCTAATCTAATCTATCCTGTGCCAATTTGAAGCAACGTGTTATACATTTTTGGAATTAGCTAAGCAAGAGAAGTCCAGAAATTGAAAAAAAAAATAGTGATGACGTCATCACACTAAGGTGGCTCACCCTGTATGTTAAATTATTTTGATTTCAATAATAGTAAATTGGAATCAAAAATCGACTTGTTTCAAAAATTTCTAATTTCATTGTTTATTTATCTAATAATATGAATTCATGCTTCACTTCATGGACACACTGTATGAACGCAGTGTATAAAACTATTCACACAATGACTCTGCGCATGATTCATACAGCTTCCAACTGTGATAACTCTACGAACAAACATGTTAGGGGCTAGTACTTCATAGCACTGCCCATTTGCTTCGGATATTTTTCAGTTTTGAATTAATATGCTGATTTCAAAACGCCATGAAATCTGTCTAATACGATTTCGACACAATATGATATTGCCTGGACACTGGAGCGACATAATTGATAATTGATTGAAATATATTCAAAAGAATTGCATCTTTAATTGGTCTTCCCAATTGACCGGACTGAAAGATGTCATAGATCGCAACCAAGACAATCTTGTTATCTACAATATCTCTATGAGTATCTTTATTATTAACAATATTATTAACACAATATTTCCCAAGCTATACATAATAAAAAAAACTCACCAGAGCAACAGGATTGATGCTGGTAAAAGGATCGTAGATACTTCCTTTACTTTTCTCATGATTGAACCACCACTTCTTAAGATGCTTGTAAGTGACAGTACCATTATCATTCCACACAATATCAGCCTTTTCTTTTGTTTCATCGTAGACGTAAGGTCCCAGTAGCTCGAATCTGGGCTTAACACCTTCCTTATAAATATCCTCAGGATTTGTCCAATTGAACATATGCAAGGTAAGCGATAAAGGAACTGGGTTCATAACCCACAAATTATAAGCGTTGCTACCAGGAGCTAGGGTGAATTGATCTTTGATGATGGCTTCGTAGAGATGAGACCACAGAGTGATTATTAGAATACCAGAGATGGTGAAGCAGAAACAGGTGCCGCCTACGCAAACAAACATGGCTAAAGGTTTCTTCGACTGCATTTTGTACGTTTTTTGCGCCTGCAACAAAATATTGTTCGTGAAAAAACTGTTACACTAAAAGTTGGACTATCAAATATTAGATTTATGTTGACAACTGTTTAAAGCACCAAGGTTCTGTCTTTAATGCACTCGGGTACAAAAAATTAGATTAATAGTATATTTTCAATTTATTGGAATCTTGGTACTTATAAAAATATAAAGAGACCTCGTATAATTGGAATTGTTAATTTTTCTACTCCTACTAAAAGTTATCAATTGAGTGCCAATTTTCAGTTTCATAATATATTATAACACTGATTTTCATAATAAAACTAAAAAATTGACCAATAAAAATCTAGATTTTTAAATAACCAATGATTAGGCTTCCAGCTCGCGGACGGAGAACATAGACCTTGTACTGATGAGGCGCAAATACGCCGAAACCGATCTACAAGCTATGTTGTCCCATCTAATTACAAACCAGAATAGTTGGTGTTAACCCTCAACTATTATCGTGGGATCAAATTTGACCCAATTAATTGAATTTTGGTTTGCCCCTTATAGAACGTTTAGCACACGACCTTTATATTCCATGTATTCTCCCACTTGAGTACTACTTTAGAATGCTTTTTAGTAGTAAACAATAGGTCTGATAGTTCACACATGCTGTTGATTTTGGGTCCAAGTTGACCCCACGATAGTAGTTGCGTTATTATTATTTTATTCACTATATCAGAATGACTGATGACTTCGTAAGAATTGGCAGAAGTAGGGTGACAACTGACAATGTTTTTCACTTTCTCGAATCGTTGGAAGAGCCAACCGAGAATATTGACACTGATAGTGACTATAATAAAAGTGATACCGATAATGAGAGTGAACACTCGGATCACGACACAGATTCAGAAAGTTGTTATACAAAGATGCTACTTATGTCTCAGAGGTCCCAGAGGTAATGATAACAAGCTCAAAATGTCATAGAACCATCTGCAAAACACATCTACTTCAGAAAGTTACGTGTACTATGTGCCAAGAATAGATAACACTTATAATACGTTCAAATTATTATTGTTACAATATTTTCATATTAAGTTATGAAATCAAACTATTTTATTTAGTTAAATATACATTGTATTTAAACATAAAGTGACGCGTTTCGCTAACACAGTAGCTTTATCAAACGAATGGAGGACAGGTATAACTCCTTATGTTAAAATACAATGTAGATTTAACAAAATAAAATTGTTTGATTTCATAACTTACTATAGATCTACATCAAGTAAAAGCCTAATCTATTCAATTCTCATATTGGGCAAATACCATAACTCTTATTTTTCTTATATGCTACCTATTATGATTTTCTTTTGTAATAGGTTAAGATGTTCCTATAATCAACTACTTTCCAAAGAATAAACGTTTAGTTTCATTTTTTTTAATATTTATTTTGCTCAACTAACGTGTTATGTTTTTGATCATAAAATATTTGAAAGTTTTGTAGTTTTTATTTTAGCATCTTAATTTTCCTGAAATAAAATTTAAGTTCACAAAATATCTGTTTTTTATGTACACATTCATTGATCAAAAATACACAAAAAACGAGAAAAAATATTTTCATGTAATTTTTAAAGCTTATTAAAATTTGGGTCTTCTATGACCCCACGATAGTAGTTATGTGATTATAGATATACGATAGTAGTTGAGGGTTAAATATCTTGTAGATATTCCAACCCCGTTTGACTTTGAAGTGTAACTCAATATCCGTCGGGGCCTATAGCCCAGGAAGTAGTTTTTCACCCAGTTGAACGGTCACTATATTTTCTGTAGAATGTTTTGACAGTTTCTAATAGATTCGTATTTTATGAGTTTCAATCTTTTGTGTTAGACAGTAAGGTAGATACCTTCCACTTTTGAAAATAAATGTATCCAATAGTTTAATACCAGCAAAATCGAAAAAGGTATACTTATAGTATGATACATTTTAGATTGTTATGAACAAGATATAAGCCATTAAGTGATGGTGTGATTTTAAAAGTTTTGGCAACTTGTGGTCACCAGCTCGAACGCCTAGATCTGATCCCCAAAAGAAAGCCTAGATAATTCAATTCTGAGAATATGAAATCTCAAGTCATTGTATTTTTTGAGATTTGTTGCACGGAAAATTTTGCAAACGAACACTTTTTTACATTAGCTTAACTGTTTCACCGTCTTGATGGATGGCGCTGTATAGAGCTTCAATGACAGATGACAGTCAAATGTCATTGTCTTGTCATGTGTGTTGTGTCCATAAAAATATTTCAAAATATTTATTTATTGTTTATAGCTAAGTATTTGTGGGCGGTTATAATAGAATAATTTTCATGCTGGCAAAGTAAATTTGTGCCTCGTAAATGCTGTTTATCTTTATTACACATGTGCTCCACCACAAGTACCTATCGTGTTTAGTGCAGGGCACTGGGTGTAAAATAAATCACAAATATTTTTAGCCATTTCTAGTGATTCCACAAAGTGCCTAATATTCATTGATCCTCATATCGGAGCCTTTTGGTTCCTCCGGAGAAATGTATATAGCCATAGATTGCATCAGCATAAACATAGGTATATACATCAGCCTCCTGAGTTAGTGAGAGAAACTACATTTTGTTATAGTAATAAAAATAATTGCATTCTACGAATTGACCAAAACAGATGTTTCGTATTCCATTCAAATCTGTTGTGTGTGTTGTGACATAAAATTGATATTAGCAAATATCCAAAATTGTAAAAAGAAAATCCTGAGGATATGGCGGAGCAAAATTTAAAACAATTTTGCCAGATGAAATTTGAAAAAAATATTAAATATGAGCAATGTTTTCAAATTAAAAAAATTTCTTGTTCGTATAAAAAATAGTGTATGCAACTCTAATTTAATGGTTATTAATACATGATTGTTGCATAATATACTATTATATACATTATTTTCATTTTTCTTAATGATGTTTTATATAAAAAATAAAAAATTTTTGTCAGAAATTCAGGTCTGATAAGGCAGCAAGAAATTTGTTGTATTTTATTAGTGTCTAACTTATTTTTTTGGCTGTTTGATTTAAATGAAATGGCTTCAACACCAACGTATATGTTGCAAGGGTAGTAACTTTAGTTCAAGATGATCGTAGCCAATAATTATAGGATGAGTAAGTAGGTGTTAGTCGTACTTAGTGCAGAATTTACACCAGGAGATAGAAGGGCAACATCCACACGCAATGATATATTTTAGGTTTCTTCGTGTTTCAAACATTTAACGTCATTTGAGCTCTCAAATCGTCTGAAGGCCAAAACCTAGAGAGCAGCCACACACTTGACAGAGGTGGAGTGGAGAAATGTAATTGAAAACCAAAAAAATAAAGCTGATTGAATAGTCAAAGCGAATAGAATATTTTGGTTTTGTTCGTTACACATATAATATGGTCTTGTTCTGATGAAGTCTCAATGGTTCCAGATGACAAGCCTTTGTATTTCTAGACCCTACAGCTTCCCATGTATACATACAATGAGTTTTGTCATGAAAAGCATGAAATGATGGTTATTTGATACACAAGCATCAACCGAGATACGAAATGAGCCAAAGGCGAGTTTTGTATGGTTAATGCGAGTGTATTAATAACCATCACATGAGAGTTGCATAGACTATTTTTTCCAAGAGCAAGAAATTTTATTGGGAAAAAATAATGTAAAAATGTACTAACCGTGTCTAAAACCCGGCATATATAGATCGAAAAGAACCTTATGCGGCACCTTTGCTCACTGTGCAACGGGCCCACATTTTCCAACTAATAGCATTAAGCGTATATAGGTATTTTACTGTCACAGTATAGGAACGAACCAGTATGTTATCTCGTGACGATACACTGCCGAGCTCTCTGTGACCTACAACGTCGTTCGGATGAGTATCTCATCCGGCGGCCAGTGCTGTGCTGCGATCCAACTAAAGTGCTAGTGATAAATTTGCGAATCGAATTATTTACTACAGCTTATATTTTTACGGGTTTTCGGTATTATTTTTATAGTTTATAAGCATTTTTTTGCAAAGGATTCCATTAAAAAGAAGAAAACGGGTATTGTGTGTGTGGTTCGTGGATGTAACAATAAATATTATAATTGTGACGGAAAATTATACCTCTTTCCAAAGAATTCAGAAAGGTGAGAAACTGTTAGTATAATACTTTATTATTTGATCTTCATATTACATTTATGAGCCTTAGTTTCATGCATTGATTTAATTTGTTGTTTTTGTTTCAAAGCTAAAGTTTTGCTCGAAGCATGCGATAGGCCTGACTTGATGCCAAGACTATAAACTCATACAATAGTTTATACAGTTAACTCATACAATAGTAGTCATCATTTATGTGGTGCTCATTTTTAACCAGACATGATTATGCAACTTTATAAAAGAAAACTTCTTTTAAACAAGGCTATTTCAACAATATTCCTTTCATCAAATACTGCAATGCCTAAAGACTTTCAGACAAATGATTTATTGGAAAAGCATTTTGTTCGCTACTTTTGTGGTTATTTAATTGAAACATGTTCGGAAATTCATACATGCAGCGTATGTGAGACGTATTCACAAGCGTATCAGAATTTAGACGATTCGACTTTATACTGTTACCTTAGAGCTCATGAAAATACGAATAAGGATACTTTTGGAAACTTGAATATGCCGCATGAAAATTTTGTACAATACATCTCATTATTAGAAACATTATTCCAAATGACTTTTGAGAAAGTTGCTACGGAAGATAATATTGTTGAATCACTCATAAATATTAGTCAAACAACAGAGTTTGTACATCCTTGTGTTGATCTTCCAATAAAATATTTAATGAAACTTTTCTTCAGGGTACGACTATATTACACATTAAAATTTATCAATAAAAATTTTAAAAATCATAACAAAATGAAAATTGTAATATGGAAAAACCAATAAATATTTGGTATAAGACTATTGTTTTATTCACTAATCAGTGTACTGTTCTACAATATTTAAGAAAAAACATTTAACACGTTCAAGTCATTTTAAAACTCATGCCACCTACGCCTATGTTAAAATGAATCGTAAAGCGATCCGTTCAAGGTCATCAAAAGCTCTGGCAATTTATGAATGAAATTTATAAAAGTTATACTACTGGTTCGTTCTTATACTGTGTTACTGTAATACAAAATTAGTAATAAATTATTGTAAACAGAAATTAATAAGCTTAAATATGTATTTACCTTGGTCATTAAGTATTTTTGGTTTGGTGTTCGACATTTCTTTTAAAAACTGACGCAAAAGATTCAAACTGTTATAAAACAGACGAATCTCTTAGAAACTTTCAAACACTCTACAGAAAATATTGGGTCTGCCTACTTGGTTATTCAAAAATCTAGATGTCTATTGGTGAATTTTTCAGTTTCATAATGAAATCCAGTGTTATAATGAGTATCTTTATGAAACTGAAAATTTGCATTTAATTAACAACTCATAGTATAGGAGAAAAAAAATATATTTTTTTTACAAACCTATACAAAAAGTCGTCATTTTGTAATGGAATACTTCCAGCGAAGACATGATTTCCGTCACCTCTAGTGACGGAAGTTATATTCATATTCTCAATTATTTGCCGCCCTCGTATATAATGTTTTGACGACTTCTGCTTATTAATAAACAAAGATAGGAATAATTTTTTTATTGAGAATGCATTTTTTTGCTTTTGTTCAATTAAAAAGCAAAATAGAATAGTAGAGTGACATCAATTAACAACATAATAGATGTGGCATCGTGTTATATTATCTATGGTGGCATCTTCTACCTCAAAACATGAAAATCTTGATTGTAATATTCCTATAATTTTGAATAGTTACTCGAATGTAACAATTAACCAATATTTAAATCATAAGTAATGTTTCGAAGAGCTCCGTTATTTTGTTTAATGTTCTTTTTTAGTATATTATTATGATATAAACAGGGTTGTAGTGAAAGTTTAGTGTTTCACTCGTCGAAAACATTTTTATAAACTCGTGAAAATTACCAGCCTCGGCAGGTAAACTGTTCTACACGCTTAAAAAAATGCTACTTTCGTCACTGGTAAAACAATATACTATTTTCAATTTACTTTGTATTTGATGGTTCCTATTTTTCGGCTTAAAACTCACTGAATATGAATATTGATATATGAAAAACAAACATTTTAATATAAAATCTACTACTCACTTTTTGTCCGTACTTAAAAGCATTCAAAATTAACAAATTCATTTTGTATAAGCAACCAATATAACCTCTTTTACTAATAAAAAACAACTGTAACAATAATTTTTCGTTATCAACACTTATAAGCGTACATAAACAGTGCAAGTATCAAAGTCTAACTAGGTAGCCCCGATAATTTCATGGATAATGAAAAAAAGATATACTATCGCGATATGTAAAGGATGGACTTTGAACGGTTCACTCCCAAATTGTCTGGTAATAACTCGGTTTGTTTGGAAATGCAACGAGCTAGTGATCAACACGTGAACGTCGTAATTGGCAGAACGCCGGGAAAATAAAAGTGCACATAAAAGTGTATAAAAAATGTAATTCAAACAAAAGGTGGTATTTACTTATCTTGGATTTGATACGTACAGGTTTGTATCATTTATTTTTGTTTCTTTTAAATTTAAAATATGGAAAATAATTTTGGAAAGAAGACATGGTAAAAAGAGGATTGTATAAATAGGTCAGGATTAATTAATAGGTAGACTCTAAATTACCATTTCACCGTTTCGTTTTGCTGATTTTTGGATAAATTAAGCCGGGAGTTTAAATATTCAAAATTTTTATTATCTTATTTTCTTATTAGCTGGTTGATTATATTAATAAACATAGCTGGAGTGTAAAATTAACATTTCTATTTGAACAATAAATTATAAATGCATATTTTTGAGTCTTTTACAATGTTTGTTCGTGTTGTACAGGATGGAATATATTTTATTTAAAATATTTCAACGTTTCATTTGTCGGGATATTCGATGGATAGTGTGAAGGCTTTTATTATATTTAGTGAAATATTATAGTGAAATAGCTGAGATATTAATTTATCTCATCCAGTCCAGTCCATAAAATAGGCTTTTCCCGTGTTCAAGCTATTTATGATACAATGTTAAAAGTAACATTTTGTTTTGTGAGTGAAAAAGTTTCAAGACGGGTCTATTGAATAAAAAAAAGTATTGGCTTCTACTTCCTCTTATTTAAGGGGCATCTACCAAATTCGACCTTGCACAATTATGCTTTGTATATTTTTTTGTTTCCCTACGTCCTCACGTTTGAGTTCACATAACGAAAATTTTATTAGAAATATGAAAGCTCCGCAACATGTAGGTAGCCAAGCGGTCCAAGCGTCAGTACTGAACTGGGAGACCGCCGAGACCGGCGAGCGTTGTATCAACATTAGGTGTGTTCTTTTTTACTGAGATCTCAGCTCACTTCAGATAAAGTGATCTGAGATAAAGTGATGTGAGTGAGCACCAAAAAGAACAAACTACTCAATTGAAACGCGCGATCTGCCAACGCATGCGTGAATAAGAGACATAAAACATATAAACTCGTATCAGCATCTAATAATCTTATTGTATCCATAATATAAGTATTTCTCTTTTATTCAGTCAATTGATAATTTGTAACAAAAGAAAATTAGGCTATATGTGTTTATATGTAAACAAAATCAAATATGTTTTCATCCCTCCCACTTTATTTCCGACTCAAGTCCAACTGATACCCCCTTACATCACATTCAGCATCGGTAAAGGGGGAGGAAAAATCTCAGTTCACTTCGAAGTGAGTAAATCAAAAAGAACGCGCACGTTACCGATGTGAGCTGAGATTAACTGAGATCTCAGTCAAAAAGAACACACCTAATGGAACGGCACGCGACTACCGAAGCAGAGAGACAATGTCAGTCATAGAAGGATAGAAAAGCGAGAGATGGATTTTCATCCGATATTTTAGTGGTAGCAACCGAATTTCAATAATGAATTGTACGGTCATAAGTAATTTGAGGATTCTGAGATTTTTATATAGTATTCATAAAGCTTCAAATTAGAGCCCTTATAAATTAGTTTTTACATTCAATCCATATTTAATTCTTTACAAGGGCTTAAACTTTGCTTAATATGTGTATTTTTCAAATTTTTTTCAACAAAATTTGGTTAGTTCTTAATTTTCAATACATCCATTACTTCAAAATTCTTTACCAAAAATACTTCGATATTTTGTCAAATCGCTGCCGATAGATTCCCCTTAAGTATTTTCTTAGTATAAATTGTATAAAAGGTCAGTGGCTACTTCATGTAAAAGGGATTACTTATGGCCATAAGCAAACTCTTCTGGTTTGAAGTAGTTACTTAAAATATAAGGATTTTTCCAGTACTGGCTTATTTTCATTTGAATAAAAATAAGATCTGTCTTAAATTAGTAAGTTATAACTTGACGATTTTTAAGGTACCTATAAAGCATCCTTTTTTCCTACGGTAGTTGCTAGTATATTGTTAAACATGGTGGACTTCATAAATGTTCGTAACAGGAAGAACTATAGGAAGAGAAGAAGCATCAGCCCAAGCAAATCTAAGCTCTTGTTGCGTTTTGAAAGTGAAAGTGTAGACTATATTTCGGATTATTTTTTACCAGAGAAAGATTAATCCAGAGGATGTTCACTTGCATCTCGGCAAAAGATGGAGATATTCCTACGATATGTTAGTGATTTCGAACAGGTATTGGTGAAGATTTTGGCGTTCATCATACTACAGTATGCAAAACCATATGTGAAGTAGCTGATTGTATATTAGAAAAGGCCCACCATTGGATAAAATTTCCATCTAATCTAAATACCATGGAAGAAGCAAGAATTAAATGGTCGAATCGATTCCAAATTCCCACAGTCATTTTGGTGCTGTAGATTGCACTCATGTTCAAATTAAAAAACCACCAGAATTTGGCGATGATTTTATTAACAGAAAAGGATTTGCTAGCATAATGTGCAAGTAACTTGTGATGTTAATGAATTGATTACAAGTGTAGACGCTCAATGGCATGGAAGTGTTCACGATTCCAGAATTTGGAAACAAAGTTCCGTTCCGGGGTAATTTCTGCCTTCTCGGAGATAGTGGATATGGAATTGCTCCTTGGCTGTTAACACCTTTTAAAAATCCTCAAAACCGAATTGAAGAATTATTCATTATCCACTCACTCCAAGGAAAGAGTTGTAATTGAGAGATAATGTTTACGCAACGAAAAAAGTAAACACTTGTAAATATAAGTGAATACTTATAAGTAATCAATCAAAATTCAAAAGATTTATTCAGTATTCACTTTCGAGAGAGTTCTAGTTTTTATTCAAATAAAAATAAGTATTAGCTTCTACTTAGAAGTTTTAGCTTTTTTTTATAAGTTATGACTTGCAAGTTATTACTTTTTTTCATTCAATGAACTCATATTATTGTTTACATTTCTCGCTTATAATTAAAAGTTCTTGCTGGTGTTCAATATTTATCTCGCATAATGAGGGATAGTATTGATGAATCGTGTATTCCTGATGATATTGAAGAGACAAGTTATTACCGAAAAAGTCGGCTCAGCAGTATGACATTGCATATTCTAATTCTCTCAAGTGGTGTAAAATGAAAAAGGCTGAAGGAAACTTCAGTGAATCTGTCTTTTTGGCATATCTATATAGAAGAGAAATCAAAAATATGGAACAAATTTTTTGATAAGGAGAAGGTTTTGCGTTTGTAACGTGAAAACCATTTAGGAATACAAAATAAAATAAAAATAGCTTGAAATGCCAGTGGCGTATGAAATAGGAGGGAAGAGGTGACATATTCTTCTAAAAGTGCACCACTGGATCAAAAATTGACACATGTTTTTGTTTTTCCATCACTTTTCACGTTTAAAAACAACCTACCAAATGTCAAATAAATGTATCCATCCATTTTGAAGCTATCAAATTAAAACATTCAATTTGTCGTTACTTTAACACCCCGTATCTCGGAAAGTAATAACATGTAATCACATGTACATGCAAACGTTGTAAGTGTCATTTCAAAACACCCTGTATATATAATTAAATCATGTAATGTAACTCATTTACTGTTTGCAATATATGTAATTCCATTTGAAATAAAATACTTTGGACAGCGTCTCCGGGTGTTGACTTTGAGCTTTGTACCATCGGATGATTATTCAATTCACAGGAAATTTAAATTTTCCCGCTCTTAGATTCTTCGATAAACCAACCAACCGCCATGTTGTTTTCGATTAAGCAAATTTCCACCTATTTCGACTAACATAGACGATCAAGATCTTCTTGAGCCGTATCCCTCATATTCTTTAGGATTTCTCAAGTTCAGATATTTTACAATCTGTTTGGAAATTTTTTTCGAAAAATGCATACTTTTTGAGTTATTAGTTTTTAGTAAGAAATTTGACCGTTGCAGACCCTTGTAAATTATTTTTTTACGAGGATACCCTTGAAAATATGGAAATGGTTTCTGTCCGGCTGCTTTAAGCAAGGTCAGAGGTATTTGAATCTATGTTGAAAATTTTTTCATTTTATACAGGGTGTGTATAAAAAGTTTAACTTAATAAATATAATATTCCTCCATTTTTTTGAATAGAACCACCCGGTTTTTTTTCTATTTTAATGCATTCAGGGGTGAAAAATAAGGCTTTTTTACTTTCCTATACCCAAACTTTACCGTTATCCAGATATTAAATGTTTTCTGTGAATTTCCAGAGATGCAGGTGTGGTCTAAATTTTATTTTGATACAAGATTTTTTCTCCTCTCCGCAGAAATTATTTTTGAATTTTCATTAATTTAACTATAGTTTAGCAGGTTTATCTGAAACTACGGGGCATCGGTAAGAGGTGAGGAAACATGAGCATATCTGTCATAAACGTACAAATGGCGTACGGTACCTACCTATTTTACCAAGTATAACTGAGAATACAAAAAAGGTCACTGACAATACGCCACTGGATAAGTCAATATCAGTCAATTGAGGAGGTGAGAGGGGAGAACACACGCACGCGCTTGCCAATAAGAAGTCAGCTGGTCAGGCCTTTCAATAAAAATCACCAATTATGTAATTCGGAGGGTGTGGTAATTATGGTTTTCGTACAACGCTGCCAGAGCTTGAAGAAGCCCATAACAAATTTGGAAAACTGCTCATCTTTCAATATTCATAAATTGAAAAAATAGCTTCAATAGAAAAAATTCAAGGAAACAAGCACATTAAAGTATTAACGTTTATTCATATTGTTAATATTGTTTATAATAAAAAGTCCCTTTTCTAATTATTATCACTACATACTCAGCACTTAAGCTGTTTCATAGTTAAATGTGGCAATAGGTGCTTTCGATTATTCACTCTTGGCTGCTAGTAGCAGAAAATATCTGAATATGCAAAATTATATTATCAACAACATTATAATTGAAAACTGTTCTTCTAACAACACAGGAAATTCATTGGCATTGGCACATTACAAGTGGTTTTAGTTTTGAGGATATTAAAAAATCGTGTTCGTTTTTCTTAAAAGTCGTGATGACTAAGGCGTCACGCACAAGTGCTTGAAGCCCAAATAAACGAAAGCAACAAATATCGAATGTTTTCGACTGCAAGTATAGATACTTTTCGCATGAAATTAGAGTTTTCAAAAAAATGGGATTTTCACATTATCTACAGTCCAACTGTATGGTGGAGAGAACAAAACAAACTATTAAAAAATTGCTTAGAAAAGCTATTGAAGAGAGAAATGACATTGAGTTGGTTATGCTTATGTATAGAAATACACCCATGGAATGTGGATTTTCGTCGGCTCAGCTCATGCTGTCCAGAAATTTGAGGGATGAACTGCCTACAACGGAAGAAGCACTCAAACCTCAGAATATGAATTTTAATAAGTATAATAAAACTTTAACCTCAAAAAGAGAATCGCAGAAATTTTATTATAACCGTTGTTATACAAACTTGAAACCTTGAAACGAGACAGAATCCAAAATAAAAGTGAAGAAGGAGGAAATAGATGAAGACTATAATTTTAGTTTTTCATTTGAGCCAGAGGTTTATAATGTGCCACCAATTTTTTTTCATTAATTTTAGGAATTAGTTGAGTACTATAATCTTTTTGTTTACTTTTTAATTGAGATGGAAGTTTTTTTTATTATACAATGGGAGATGTGACATATTAACATTTATATTTTTAATATGTTAACGAGCCGCCTATGGTAAAATTGTAAAAAGTAAAATTATTAATTATACTTGACTGATACTGAAAAATAGTTCTCAATCACATGGCGAGTGTTTTACTTCAATATTAAAATATATGATACGTGTCATAAGCATTGATATTTTATCGACAACGTCGATGTGACAGTTTATTACCAAAAGTTGAGAGAAATTGAAATTATTGATTTGTATAAAAACCAAATGATGAAAGAATCAGCAAATATCGCTTGTCTGTTGCTGCTGTCAAATTCTACATGAAATAAAGAAGTATTTTCGAGCTCTTAGGTTTTTCAAAATTTAAACAAAATCCTAGTTCACACTGAATAACAATATCTCCTTTAATAACGTGAAGTGAAGCTTCTCCTCATCTAACAGGCTACAAGCACTTGCTCGTTATGTCTATATTTCAAACTTATGGATATTTAATACAAGGTGTTTCGAAATGAACCGCCAACTGTAGTCGATTATTAAAAGTTCCCCTGTATATCCAACTGAGACGTATCGGAATGCCGGTATAATGCAAGGTCAGATAAGAGACGGGTAGGAGGGTGAATAAGGAAGACGATAAGAAAAGGTTCAACCCGACCCGGTCGAGGACTTATTATTTTTAGGGGGATTATTCTTATTTTGGATGTTTAAGAAGTAGTTTGACAAATCTAATAGCTTACATGTTAATACTTTTTAAGTAATATATAAGCAGTTTATTGTGTATAAATTTAATCGACTTTACAACATGCACAATTTAAATCATTTATAAGCTGCTGACTTTAAATAGAAAAGTCCGTATTTTATTACATTTTCCGTTGTATCTGTTTAAGCCAATTCGGTTGGTATCGATATTCCTCATTCCTGAATTATTTTAAATATTCCAATATCTTTTAAGCGAAATGCAACGCTCTATACAATATGTTGTCAAAGTTTAAATTTGTAGTTATATGCTGTATCATATTGATAATGATTTACTCATATTTATAAAGATAAACTTAATGGGCGTGTGAAAGATGACGAGCAAAAAATAATCACTGCTGCATAATTTTAAAACAATTATAGAAAAATCCATGAGTAATTAGAAAGTATTTGATCATTGGAATATTCCAATACTAGAAATTAAATATCATTGTTAGTGAGTCATTTGAAAAATGAAAAAAGATACAGGGCTGCAGCGAGAGGAAAGTGAAGTTAAATGGTGGCGTGTGAATTTTGCTATAAGGGAAAGATGTTTTTAAGAAATCATATTCGTAAGAAAAATTATACAACGTGCTATTATTCACTTAGAATCTGAATTAAAATCACTGAACATTTCGCCTTAGCGTATAGCCATTTTTAAGATAATGCAAAACAAAAAAAAATGTAATTCTTCGCAAAAATGATATAAAACGAGAATTTCGCGGAAAACAATTTTTCAATAGGAAGCCATTATTGTTATGAAGCAGTTTAAAAAAAAAACATATATGAGAGAAAAAATCCATCTTTTGCGCGATGGATCTTTTTTGTTTATTTACAGCATCGGTTGTCAGGACGGAGGGTTGTGTTTACTGGTTTCTGAGTTAAACACGTCGGTAAGTGATTTACTTACCGTTCAGACGTCGGTAAGTGAATCACTTACCGACGTCTTAGCACTACATACATTTAAGTGGTCCTAAATAATACAGGGTGGCGCACCGAAAACGAAACAGATGCATTTACTGGCAGATGATTCCTTTTTAAAAAAATCCCTCGGACCCGTCGATTTTGTTTTCGAGGGGGACACAAAATTGGCATAAAATCACAGTAACATTTGCAGCCCCCTAAGCGGGGGTGGCACCATCCCTAAAATCTTAAATGGAAAGGGGGGTCGAATGATCCATCATTTAAAAGGTCTTTCAACTCCCTTTACAATGATGTAAAATTCATGTACTTCAATTCAGTAGTTTTGGAGATTTATTGATTTAAAGTTTAAATACATCATCGTAAGAGGAGATCAATACATAGCAGCAAAGTTGTTAAAAAATAAAGAATGAACTGACCTGTCAGCCGAGTAAATGTTGAAAATGACCACCATTACTTTCCATGCAATAATAAAGATTTTGCTGAAAACGTTGCCGGACATTTTGCAATATTTGAGGAGTAATTTGATGGCACTCATTCACAATTCTTTGTCGCAAATCTTCTAAGGATGTTGGCTGAGTAGCATAGATTTTGCTTTTTAAGTAACCCCACAAAAAGAAATCCAAAGGTGATAAATCTGGCGATCTTGGGGGCCATTCAACGGCACCTCTTCTACCAATCCATTGACCTGTAAAGGTCTGATCTAAATAATGCCGAACTCTTAATGCGTAATGTGGTGGGGCACCATCCTGTTGGAACATCAACATATTCTCAACGTATCGACCATCATTCTGATTTTCAATTATATCTGTTAGCGCAGGATCTATGGCATTTTGCAGTAATTCCAAATACATTTCACCAGTCAAATTTCCAGGTAAGAAAAAAGGACCAACCAAATGATCGCCAAAAATGCCAGCCCAAACATTTAATTTTTGTGGCTGCTGTGTGTGTACCTCATGGTAAATTCTGGGATTAGAGTCCGACCAATATCGACAATTATGACGATTTACTTCGCCATTTAAAAAAAAGGAACATTCGTCGGAAAAGCAAATGTTAAATAAACATTGTTCATCGTTTGTAATTCGTTCACTCATAACTTCACAAAATTGTAATCGCTTATCAAAATCGTCTTCATTTAGTTCTTGTACAAGGTGAATTTTATACGGATGAAAATTATGTGCCTTTAGAATCCGTTGGATAGTACGTCGACTAACACCACACGAAGTTTGCAATTTGCGGGTACTTAATGTAGGATCTACAATAACTTGCCCTAAAACCCCCACTTCTGTTGCTTCGTTCCTTATAGGATTTTCAATATTACGTTTTTTATTGGCGACTGATCCAGTTTCCCGAAATTTAGCTACAAGTTCTACAACATATTTTCGGTGCACATTATTGTTCTCATGTCGCTCATTAAAAATTTGTGCTGTTCTATTAGCGCACTGATTATTTCCGAAAAATATTTCAATAATTTCAACCCTTTCTGCCGTGGAATATACCATGGTTAATTTATGTAAAAGCAATAAATGATATTTTAACAACAAAGATTGGTCAAATCAATCGCAAACTAATGTACTATTTCCTATTTAAAATAAGTACGTGGCATTCTCTACTTATCTTTCTTCAAGAAACAACTTTTTTTGTCACAAAGGACACTTCAATTGCTATTTTTATTATTAATAAACCATGGGCGTAGTATATAAAAGCATTTACTTATCAAGAAAATGCTTTTACTCAAATTTCTTCTGAAAGAAGTACAAACTAATTTGATGTACCTATTAAAGTCTACTTTAAACTTTAAATCAATAAAACTCCAAAACTACAGAATTGAATACATGAATTTTACATCATTATAAAGGGAGTTGAAAGACCTTTTAAATGATGGATCATTCGACCCCCCTTTTCATTTAAGATTTTAGGGATGATGCCACCCCCGCTTAAGGGGCTGCAAATGTTAAAGTGATTTTATGCCAACTTTGTGTCCCCCTCGAAAACAAAATCGACGGGTCCGAGGGATTTTTTTAAAAAGGAATCATCTGCCAGTAAATGCATCTGTTTCGTTTTCGGTGCGCCACCCTGTATATTCCTTTATTCATTACACAAAAGGAACAAAGTTCATTTATATTTTTTTAATGAACAGAACCGAACAGAACAATATAAAAAGTAATAAATAGCATTAAAACAATTTCACCAAAATGCAAATTATATTTTAAACTGATCGAGATATATAAATGTCACTTTTGACATTTCGTTCATTATTTTATTCAAAATTTAATACGATCGCGCAAAAAATGGTATAAGCTTCTCGAACGTTAAGGATAATACCGTCAAGTGACTTTTCCGCACTTGTTGGGTAAACATGGGGTAAACTACTATATTTGTCAGAAAGACAGAATCTTGAAATTTTAAAAAAATTATAATTTGACATAAGTTGATGAAGAATATCACATGAAGACACAATATGCCAATAAAATCAACCAATGAGAATATTGGGAAAGAAATAAAATTTCATTGGTATTTATGAGAAAAAAATCAAGAAGCAGCATATCAAGTAATGATCACTGAAAAAGAAAGAGGTTGGAGAGAGATTTTCGAAGAAGTCATATACCTCTTGGAAAGCGACATGGTGTATGGAACGGTACCACAGTTGATAAAGGATATTTAGATGACAACATTTCCTCAAAAAATAAGGCTTTGAGGATGTTGGAAGGCGCACATTACAGTAATTAAAGACCCAGACAATGAATCATGACTCAATCTTTGCTGCAGGAAATTCAGCTATCGGTGAACATTCCAGAATAGCCAATTCTATGAAAATACAACCAAATAATATATAAACGGAAATTTATATTTTGTTAACAAAGAATAAGTTGATCGAAAACTGTTTTTTCTACTAACGTGCGGAAAGTGAATCTTTTCCGCACTAAAAAGCGTGCGGAAAGAGTCACTTTTCCGCACTAGTGCGGAAAGTAAATTTATTGACATTTGAGGAATATACTGACATTTGAATATTCAAAATATGTATTTTGTATATCCAAGTTTACCAAATGACTGAAAAATTAAGAAATTGATTATAATTTTGCTATAATTTTCAATAAAAAAACAACTTATTTTTCAATCATTTTTTAATGGCCCTGGTATAAGCCTCATCAAATGAATGTCAAATAATAATAATTAATTTGTTAATATGCATTTAATAAGAAATGTATCTTTATGTTAACTTTTGGGTTATTTTTCGCATGCTAGTAGAAAAAATAGTGTACCTAACACGTGCGTAAAGTGACTTTTCCGCACGCGATTGCTGGCCAAACTCGCTAAAGCGTCGTTCGGCCATCTGCAATGGCGTGCGGAAAAGTATCACTTTCCGCACTTGTTAGGTAAACTACTATTTGTTCCTTAATGTCAGCACAGGGCATAATGTGTACTTTACGTAAGCACAATCTAGTGATGAGCGAGACTGGTCTTGGTCTTGCAGAAAATGCTGAAAATGCTTCAGGCTGCAAGACCAAGACTAGCTTCAGGCTGCAAGACCAAGACCAAGACCGAGCAGTGCAAGACTTATGCAAGACCAAGACTTAGAATTGCAAGACTTATGCAAGACCAAGACTAAGCCTGCAAGAGTCTTGCGTTTTTTAAACATTTTAACCGAAAAATAAAGATAAGCAGATCATTTTAAATCCTCCCCCTCCCCAACATACACTGACCACAACTGCTTGTTTTAACGAAGTATTTTTTTCATATACAGGGTGTTTCCGCTCAACTGGTCAAAATTTATAGGGTATATTAATAAAACCTACATATACATATAGGTACTTTCGGTGGAATATTTTTATATTTTGTTCTGTTTTTCTCATTCTTTAGCTGTATGCAGTTTTTTTCAACTGTCATGAAAACTTGGTATTTAGTTGTTGTTAAAATATATCCATCTAAAATATTGACCTAAGCTCTATTAATGTATCCTACCATATCCTATAACTTAAAAAAAACACCTATTTTTTTTTAATCACCAACACTAAAAATAATTTTGGTTTATTTCAAATCCCAGCTAACAGGTCTGCGAAGAAAGAATAATTTTTTATAGGGAGACTTAAAATTCAGTGACTTTAATATACATAAATTTTTTCAAACTTATAAATAAGATTATAAATTGTTATATTTTTACGTCTTAACATCATTGATACATTATAAACCTATATTCTAAAAAAATTGTCAAAATGAATGAAAAAAATTTTATACTTGATTTATGGCTACAATTAAATATAAAAAAACAAAATTTTTATAATGAGAAAGACTGTCCCTTTCTTTACTTTTAATGATTTTAGAAACTATTTATTCTTATTCATTTTTTTGTAAAAATGGACTCAAGAATAAATCTTCAAAAAAAGTGCAAGACTTGCAAGAGTCTTGGTGCAAGACCAAGACTGGACCCTGCAAGACCAAGACCGCTTATTTGACTGCAAGACCAAGACCAAGACCTTGTATGCAAGAACAAGACCAATACTAACCGGGTCTTGGTCTTGGTCTTGCATTTGCTCATCACTTACAATCATAAAGCAATCCATAAGTAGATGGTGTCCAAAATATCAAAACACAATAATGTAATGGTATGACATAAAAATTATGAATCGATAATCGGTGAATACTTTAACCTCTTATTGTGAAATGAAAATGATAATGCTTGAAACTATTTCTAGATATTTGCAAAGACAGGTATTTTTCAAACTAGAAGCATTTTGAGTTATAAACTTTGAAGTTCAAAGTGAAAATATATATTATCCCAGATTAGAAAAGGTCCTTTTATTCATTTTTCGAGTAAAAAATGTATGCTCCATACATATTCCCAATTTATTATATTTTATTAAAGGTAATATAAAAAAATCTGAAATTAAAATTAAATTCTGAGGTTCACGGAAGTTCACCAGATCGTATAGATTTTTATATTTTGAGATGAATAAAAATTCCATACAATAATTCAAAAAGATCAAACCCTAAATTTTGATACAATTTATATTGTAAATAAAAACCTACTCACCAATTTTTCCAATTAAAATATTCAATTTTCCAAACAAAACAATTTCTGTAGAGCGAAAAACGTACAAAGCAGTCTAATTCGAAACACGGGTGTAAACATTAATTATATTCTAAATCAATGCCAGCAACAAAAAACTTGTTTCTACTCCTCCATATCGTATATATATTTATAAATAAGCTGATGATATTTTATTGAAAGACAGGAGCGGTAATAGGAAATTTCTAAAATAAACAAATTATAATAATCGTATATCAATGGATCAACTTCTTTCGTCTATTTTTTTTTATTAGTATTTGAGTACCTCGACAACTATGGCCATTGGCACTAAACAAAAGACATACATAAATACATTATCTTAAAACATAAAATATGTAAAATATCATTCTAGTTCATATTTTGTGGTAGAGGTTAGTAGTTAAGAGAAATTTCAATGTCTTTGGAATTTCAGCGGTGCAGTTTAAAAGTTCTTTCATGTTCAGTCCTAGGTCTAGGAGCTTATATGTAATGGTATATTCCTGGCAGTCGGTGAGAATATGCTTAACGGTTAAAGCACTATTGCAGTGACGGCAGACGGGAAGGTTTTCAGAAGACATCAAGCAACCATGTGTATCTGGTATGGTTGATCCGCAATCGTCTAATGACAGCAGCTTCTCTCCTGGTTAAGAAATCGAGGAAAAGACAGCCGATTAATGGTTGTATACCGTAAAGGGCTGTTTTGCTGTTGTGCCAAAAATTTTGCCATAGGACTCTTTGACGGTCTTTTTGAATAATAGTTTTATCATCATCTGGGAGCTGGAACGTTGTTGTCGTGATTAAAGAATAAGCTTCTTTAGCATCGTGGTCAGCGTTTTCTTTCGTCTATTAAATCAGTCATCCATCAATAATAATTTTGTTTCCTGTTTGACAAGACTAATCATAAGGCTCTATAAGCGACCATTGACATGGTGCACACTATTGAGGATGATAGTCCATGACACATGAAGGCTTCATTATTTCAAATAGTAGCCGTTTTCACAATCAAGTTTAATGTAAAAAACAAGTGAAATCAGGCTATTGCCTAAGGCATAAAACTTGCTAATCGACGCTACAGGGGACAGTGGAAATATGATAATTTTTAGAAAAAATTTCAAGCGACTTCGAATAGATTTTGTGCAAAATATGTTTGCATGAGTCTGGGTGCCTACATCGTCTGGTTTATTTCTCCTCGGCTCTTTATGTATTAAACTACAACAAATTGAAGGGTCTTTGCACTTTGCAAGTGCAAATCCGGTCCAAATTTTGGTATCCTGTACGTCCTGACATGGCCAACAAAAGTTCTCATTCTGACTGGTTCCCTTGGCTAATCTCTTTTACTCTTCGCTGGAATGTTTATTGCCACTGCTTGTATCTTTGATCGTTTGAAACTTTTCGTAGCTCATTTTTGACACACAGCTTGTTCAATTGAAACCCATCTTTGGTCCAGGAAAAATTTATTGACAAGTACAGTTACAAATAGCTACCACTACAATTGGGGCACATATCCCACTGTTTCACCAACCGATGTATACCCTGCTTATAGAATTCTTGTGGCTGCTGGTGGAAGAATTCTTTCACAGCGTTTTGTACTTCTGCGTCCGACTGAAAACGGTTACCTTTTAACGCCTTTTTTAGTGGCCCAAAGATGTGAAAATCGCAAGGCGATAAATCGGGACTATAGGGTGGATGCTCTAATATCCTCCATTTCTTCCGTTGCAGATTTTCTTTCACTACGTTGGCAACATGAGGCCGAGCATTATCACATTTGGACGGATTGTTAACAACAAACGCCATTTCAAAGTCACAATACTTAAAATCGCTGTCAAATATAAACGAAATAAAGAGATCAGTGTGACGTTTGCATACACTACTAATGTTGGAAAACGTCAGTTGAATGATTACAATTGTTTCCAAGGCTAACCAGACCAACGTATTTATGTTCTTTTTCCTTCAAGTTTCACTAATTCTCACATTTAACCAACAGTTTAAGTCATCCACAAAGACAATTTTAGCATTTGTGTTGCATCCTTCTTCAGAATATTTATACTTTTATTCAAAAGATACTGGCTGCGGTACGAGAACGAGTGACTTTTCAGAGGTTAGCAACACTTTTTGCTACGTTGATTATATGACATGTTTCTGAAGTCATCTGTCAAAATTGTACTTGAATTTGACAAAAAAATCATTTGAAAAAACTGTTCGTTGTTGAGTGAATATACAGAAAAAAGAATTCCGAGTGTCATTTGAACATTATCTTCCAAGTGACAAAATAATTGAAGAAACGTTTGAAAAGTTATGTAAATATTATTCTGAATTTGCTCCGTCCCATGAAATGATTAGTAAAGCCGGATTTACACTATGTAGCAAAACCTGCTATATAACATTGTCACATAACTTTTGCTTTATAACATTGCTATATACCTTCTGCTATACAAAAAAGTTACAGACAATTTTAGTGATTCCGGTGCTCGTGCTATATGCTTTATAAAGCAGAGCCTCATTCACATTCTGTATCGAAATGTCGCGCCGAAAAGACCTATTGCTCACGGCAGCTATCTATCATGGTGATCTTAGAAAGTCAGATTCGGAAGCGAAGGTTTTGGGTTCGACTGTCGCTTGCTTTGAGAAATGAGTACAGAGCAACAAATTTATTACGGGACCTTAATGATGATGATCCATCATTAAAACGCGAAATAAGGTGCGATGGTAGCTTCAAAAACTTTTTACGTGTGACGAGTGAAGATTTTAAATTCTTCATTGGCATGATTGACCCGATTTAAAGAAAAAATACGACATTCAGAGATGCCATACCTGTTCGCGAGGAGTTGGCTGTTACAGGAGGCTACAACTGTGAACTGATGACACTAAAATGCTACATTATAGCAGATGCTAGACGGAAAATATTTGTATAACACTGCTATATATAGCAATGTTAGATGTAGTACGCATTTCTTTTGATCTCTACCGACTCCCGATGGATAGCACAATTTTTGCTATATATAGCAGAATCTGCTACATATAGCAGTGTTATATAGCACTTTTCAAAATTTACTTTTTCTACTTCTAGCAAATGTTATATAACATTGCTAGATGTTACACAAGTCTGCTATATAGCAGGTTTTGCTATACATAGTGTAAACCCAGCCTAAGTGGTTCTCTTCTTTTAAAAGTTGCCATATGACCACGGATTATGTTGAACGTCCAGGACCGTAATTTACTGTAACTACTCCAGAAATGGTTAATAAAATCCATGACCTTGTACTTAGCGATCGTCGAATAGCTAATGGGATGAATATTATCACCCTAACGGGTATGCAATATTTTGCATGAAGATTACATGTGAAAGAAATGTTTGTATATTTTTTGACGTCATCCAACTGAATTTTTCAGTCGATATGTCACAGTAGATGAAACTTGGTCACATCATTGAACAGTAAAAAACGAAAATACAGTCAAAACAATGGATTTTATCCGAGGAACGTGCTCCCAAAGAAAGGAGAAACCGTTTGTTCGGTCAATAAGATCATTCCCACAGTGTTTGGGGATTCCAAAGGTGTAATCTTTATTGGTTATTTAAAAAAAGGAAAGACGATAACTGATTTGCTGACAAGTTTCGATGCCGAACTGAAAAAAAACGACCGAATTTGTTGAAGTTTTGTTCCATGCTCCTGCCCATTCGTCCGCTATTGTTAAAGAAAAATTATCCGAACGATTTATTGTCTCATCCACCGAAGAGTTCAAAGAAGATTATGTTGAGAAATAAAACATTTTTTTCACGATAAATGACTAAAAATGACCGAGCGCCGGGAAGTAACGGTGTAAAGGGGTAGCGGGGATTAAGTAGAAGCATACTATATAGATATACAAGCACGCTGGCACTCGGCGTAATCGTTCATTTTTGGCCAGCTTCGCATTATTTTATTACAAATCGAAAATATAAGTTTTGTTGCTTCACGTCCATACTTTTCGAAACCGTTTTGAAATTTGAAAGCGGACAATCGACTATGCATCCAGACATGCTGAAAATTATCGTATGAAAAATTTAAAATTGCAATTGCTTCCGAAGTAACCGTCGCTTGGCGTCTGCTCTCCGCGTATATAAAGGAAATACGAAGAACTTATAGAGTAAGATCCCAGGGCCACCAGACGTCACGTATTTTCTGACGAAGAAAATGTGGACGATTGAGTGTGTTAGTATGTACTTAGAACACATGCCTACCTGCTAGCTTGCTTAGACGGCCAATTTTCAGGTATCAGGTAATCAAGGTACATAAAAACATTACTTACCTCACGTAAATTCTCCGAGCTGAATTTTACATATATTTCAGGCAATAACCTTAAAAATAAGTCGCTAATACTCCCAGACACTTTCCGTCGGCCATATTGCTTTGCAGATGCTTTAAAGCTCCCAAAATAATTACTTAACTTCACGTAAATTCTGATGCTCCATTTTTATATATGTCCATCAGACAACTATTTTAAAACCTTTTACAAAAATACAGACCGATCCAAGGGGCCAATCATCCCCTAAACTCAATTTTAATGCTTTTGTAGGTAGGAGCGCGAGGGCATTATCCACGCGCATGAGACTGGAGTGAGACAGATGACAGATTGAGATCACGGGTAAATTGACCCCCACTTTGTAGGACACTCTCATCTGAGCTGGTGATGACAATGACGATTTAGACATTCAATATCAAAATTGGCTGGATGATGAATTGTCTAATTTCAATGACGATGATAATGAAGATTAAAGGCACTACTCAACAATGATGAGAGATTAATATTTTTCTACTTTGTATTTTTTTATGATTAATTCCCAATAAATTTAATAATTAATTGAAAAAAATTGCTGTTATTCAATAAATTTGTTAGCACTATCGAGTTTTTGACATTTCTTTAAAAATAAAATTGAAGTTTACTCGAAATTTTCAGAACAGCTTGCAGGATAAAATTCTAGAATTATTGTAGTCAAATGAGCATTTTTGTGTAAGTTAATTTTTAATTGTTCACCTGATTTTTTAATTTTCAGCTGATTTTTTTTTAAATTTTAATAATTAAATGATATTTGTAAACTGTGAGAGTGAGAGAGAGAGAGGTCAATATAGTCTAATACATGTCTCACTCAGTCTCATGCGCGTGGATAATGCCCTCGCGCTCCTACCCACAGAGGCATTAAAATTGAGTTCAGGGGATGATTGGCCCCTTGGATCGGTCTGTCTTTTTGTGAAAGGTTTTAAAATAGTTGTCTGATGGACATATATAAAAATGGAGCATCAGAATTTACGTGAAGTTAAGTAATTATTTTGAGAGCTTTAAAGCGTCTGCAAAGCAATATGGCCGACGGAAAGTATCTGGGAGTATTAGCGACTTATTTTTAAGGATATTGCCTAAATTATGTGTAAAATTCAGCTCGGAGAATATTTACAAGTAATGTTTTTATGTACCTTGATAACCTGCATGATACCTGAAAATTGGCCGTCTAAGCAAGCTAGCAGGTAGGCATGTGTTCTTAGTACATACTAACACTACTCAATCGTCCACATTTCCTTCGTCAGAAAATACGTGACGTCTGGTGGCCCTGGTATCTTGGACTATTATTTTGTACCAAGTTTCAGCTATTGCAAATAATGGAAAATTACAAGAATTTGAATTTTCAAAAAATTTACAAAATTTCCGGTTTTTTCTAATTTTCTCGGTTCCTTATTATCCGATTGACTTACTCGACCCCTCATTCTGTTCGTATTTTAATTATCCACAATTCATCCATACGAACCATTGAAACTCCTTTCGTACCCATATGAAAAAAACTAAGAAAGTTTTGGGTGCCACCAAGATTTAGCTAACACCTCGGCAGATAACAATATTATCCTGAGGTGGGAGGGCACGACAGGAGTAGAGGTAATCGCATTGCCGATTCTTTAGCAAGGGAAGCGGCTGAACACCTACGGCCTAACGACTTCGACAATTGCGGAACTAGCCAAACGTTACACCTATGCTCAATCCCTCAACACCGAGAAAAGATATATTTGTGACAATCAAAACCCTATTATGTCAAATATATATGATTTTCCATATGGCCTACTAATATTTGATTTGTAGTTAAGAGAGGATTCGTTTCAAGTTCGGAAAGTAATATTGTTGATGAATAAAAACATATTTATTGTCATCAATAAAATAAGTTATCTATCGAAAATTACATTTATTCCTTGTAAAAATGTATCATATTTATCTCAAACAACATTTATTGAGGTATAATGACAAAATAGTTATATTAATCTTTGAAAGCATTTAAATTGAAGCTAACTTTATTTTTGTATTATGAAAAAATTAATTTATGGCAGAATGACATTTCTTTATCATGAAAAAATGTATTGTATCGGTGAAATATATTTCTTTACTTTGAAAAAGTATATTGTCTGGGTTAACGATATGTTTTTTATTCGTAAAAAATGTATCTTCCCAGCAAATCATATTTTTTTGTTGGAAACAAATGTTCCTTCTTAAAGAGAACTATTAATTTTTACTAAAATTCAACATATTAATCATAACCGAACCATAATTTTCATAAACATTATATTGCCTCATAGTTCAAAAAAATATATTTCCCCAAAAAACCGAATTATTTATGGTATTGTTTTTTGTTTATGGAAGTTATCTACATGCACTATTCAATACACTCAGCTTTCGAAATGTTTTTAAAAATTTAGAAATAAATTAAAAGTTCACGGTGTATTAAGCAGTATGGGTAACTTCCACACGGTTCTCTAAATAATTAGGTTACTTAGGAAAATATATTTTTCACAAATATTTGTCTAAGCCGTTTCCAGACTATGTAGAACAAAAAAGTTGACTTCCGTTTTGTATGTGTGGACTAGTCGATCAAATTGGTCGATGGTTAGTCTGGACACGGATTAAAATTACAGTATTTTTATGACAAACATGTTTAAATATAATAAAAATTAATGGTCTCTATTTATGCATAAAACTATTTTGAAAGAAGGCAGGATGGGAATAAAAAACTTGCTGGTGAATATTTTGATATATTAAAAAGAAAACCATACATTTTTAAAATGGATACCATACATTTATAAAATTGAAACCATACATTGTTGAAATTAAACATACCTTCATGATCTAAAACATGACCAACAATGGTATCCACAAGTGTCTATCCTTAAGTATGCTCATTAATGCTCTCCCCATAGTAGTTTTTTGGAGTTCTTGGAGTAGATCTGACAGGTTTAATTGAGAAATATGTATGTTTGAGGTACATTTCGCTTGCTTGTTACTTCTACCTACTTGAATATAATTGTCATTTATTTTCTTACCTTCAAAGATATCTCACAATTCTTGTAATCGCCATGAGTTTAACAATTCATTCATTCTATTATTGAACTTATTTTTGTCCAGAGCACTTTAACCGCATACTTCACAAAAACAAAATAAAAAATTGCAAAAACTGATCTAGGTAGTTTCACAATTCACATGCAGACTGACGCCAGACGCATACAGGTGGTGACCGTTACGGCGTTACTGAATAATAGGGAAGGGTGGGGAGAGAATTATTTGTTCCAATTGCCACATAATTTGTAGGCCAATGTGATTTCTTACGGGTGAAGGAATATGTGATTTGTAGCAAATAAGTTTTTTTCTCGTAACAATAAATGTACAATTATATTGAAATACTTATTTTTTCGGTATAAAGTAGATCTTATTGGAGGCTAATAATCTATAGGCTTATTTGAAAAATGTAAATTTTTGTCAAAACTTTCAAATGATATACTATGAATATTTAATTTGTTGTTTTAAAGTGATGGAATATTATTGAAGATGTTAGGTTTTTTTCTGGGTAATGAAAACAATTTTTACCCAAATAGTATCGTTATATTTTATAACAAAATATTATATTGTGCTTCGTAGACTTTTATAGTTTCTGAAGTACAATTGTATGAAGGTGTGCATAAAGGAGAACAACTTTTTTTACATAAAAGAAATTACACTCGAATAAATCATTTTTTCATATCAAAATTTCCCAATATTTTCATGTTAATATGGCTTCTTGATAGTAAATAAGCAATGTTAGTTTTAAACAAATGGGGGTCAAACAAATCAGTTTATTTGTCTATGAATAACTCTTCTCTCGGTGAAGATATGGGATGGAATCAAAGGATGCACTCTTTTGCTAGGATCACCCTGGGCGACCCTGGGAAGCTGGCGCCCAAGAAATATTTGACGATGACCAGGAAAACCCACGTTCAACAGTAGGAATTCTGACTGGCCACTGTCAACTAGGGAAACACCTCTCAACTATGAGGCTAGTGGACTTACCTCTACGCAGGATGTGTGAACAGGAAGATGAAACTGTCAGGCATGTCTTATGCGAGTGTCCGGAGTTATCGTCGATAAGAGAGTGTGTGTTCGGTGGGTCTTGGCCTACACCTGTCGATATAAAGGAGATGTCTCCTAGTGACCTGTCCACCTTCCTGAGAAAAACAGGATGGACGATGACCTAGGAGGACATCTCCTCGGGAGGATGTACAATGGGTCACATGTGGCCTAAGTGCTGTGAGCCTACACTCTCTTTCCCTACTCTATAGATACAGACACAGATGACTGAACAACATTTGCGTTTCCAAAACATATTAAAATGATACTACACAATGTCTTTTATAGAATGGCATCATCCGTTTTCTACTAGGATTTTTGTCTAAAATCACCATACTTGCACTATACTCCGTTGCTTGGCCTATTTGAACTGGTTGATTCATTTAATAGTATATTAAAGTATAAGTGGATAGTGAAGTCTTTGAAACAAGCGCGATTTTTCGAGCACGACGGCGAAGCCGGAGTGCTCGAAATAGAGCAAGTGCTTTAGAGACCAGTTATCCACGAATACTTTACGTTATTTTTTTCATTAGTGCCCTTTGAAATTATAAATACTGGTATCTGTTACTACCACATTTAAACACGCTGAGGCGTGCTTTAAATAGGTAAAATGGTGCACCAATAAAAAAAATATTTTTCTTATAATTGATCTATCTCACCTAAGACACTAAGAATATCCTTTACTATATCACTGCTTCACTAAACTGAACTCTATCACTACAACTATATTACTTTTATTGTTGGAAAGGTTCAACATTAATTTGTTTTCCAAACTATCATTCCACTAAAATGCATCGTTTCCGCTAACCATACAAAAACAACTAAATTTGCGAACAGGTCAAGATATAATGGTTGATTCACCCACGTTAAAATTATAACTTTTCCTGAATAAAGCGGCAATTAACTTGATTAAAGCTACTATTTGGACTTAATAGAATAAAGTTTATGAATGTGACCGAGGTTAAGTATCTCAATCAGTTTAATAACTCTATATGGGAAATATTTTTTCAAAGTAGATACTTGTTTATAATATTTGGAGATAGTGATTGTTAAGCACTCGTTATATATATGGGGAGTGAACATTATTTATATACAATATGTCCTCCTAAGTTGGAATTATATGGAAAATATTTTTATCAATAATTTTAGGAAAAAGAGTTATTCTTCAGAAAAAATTCTGCATTATCTAAAATCTAGAAAACAGTTATGTAATATCAAATTTTTTCATTCGTATCTGAGGTTTGTCAAAAAATATTAGTTTCACTCAAGAGTAAAGTACACTGGAGTGGGTCCCAGATCATAAAGAAATCGCAGGCAATGAAAAAGCTGACGAACTCGCAAGAGTAGGATCGACAACTCTGATGAACGGACCCGAACCTGCTGTGGGCATCCCCAGATGCTTAACGAGGTCATGGTTAAAGGGGTGGTTGAAAGAATAACACAATAAACACTGAAAAAATACGACCAGGCAAATACATGGGAAGAAATTCATGAAAGAACCATCAGAAAAAGTAGCGAAAGAACTGCTCTCAATGAGCAGGAACAAACTACGCACCATAACGGTGCTACTTACGGAACGCGTATTGGCATTGTTTACTATGCTGTAACGCATACATGCTGTTGCAACGCGGTAAAGAATGACTGAACCAATGCTCTCTCTACCCAGACATATCTTACCACGACTCAGCACAGGCAGGTGTTCAGACGTAGTAACTATTGTATTATTGATACGCTGCCATTCTCGAGACATTGTTTATCGCGTAGCAGTCTCAACCACGTTGAAATTTGCTTTCTTTCGCGATTTTGCAGT
>CAJUYH010002541.1:0-39362 GCA_910591685.1 Galerucella tenella
TACGACAAGGAAAATTTGAGAAAAACAGCTTAAAAGAGAGAGAAAGAATAATTGTGCGCGCGCATCGAGTCGTGTACTTACGTCCAGGGGCTGACGGAATGTTGATTGTCCTTTACAGTGAGAATTCACTAGTTGGTGGTATTCAGTATGTTCTCAACATGGAAGGAGTGAGGGTGTTGAACAGTGCTTAAAATAGTGGGATGCGCGCGCACAATTATTCTTTCTCTTTCAAGCAGTTTTTTTTATTTTCCTTGTCGTTCTTGTGTAATAAGGACGGTTCCATAAGGATTTTCGCGAACTGTACATATATCTAGCCGAGTAGTCCGGACACTATTTCTCTTTCTCTCTTAGTTGATAATTTCTGGTACTTCAAGTTAATTGGCGATTACTGTACTAAGCTTTAAAGGGACTTCTACTAACGTTTCATCCTTCATTCTAACTATAAAAAATTTCTGAGGGTGGTCTTATTCTACTCCTACAGGATCACGTTACGCTTCGCCGAGTCGGATTCATCGGACGAGTATCTTCGTCATCCGACGAACGAGATTCGTCATCGAAACCGAGCCGTCTGCACAGACGCGACACTCCCCACCATCTCAAGAACAAGCGCATCACCTCAGTGACCATAGATAAAGACAAGGTGGCTTCGATCATTGCACAGGTCTCTTTGAACTATTTTTAATTTTTATTAGGACTTTTTTTAATGACGTACCCACAGGATTATTATGGTCGTAAATTGGAATTGATGTAGTTTTTCCATAGCGGTACTTATTTTTTAGCAAACAAAAGAGGTGGTATGTCATTATTAAATGTTCTTTTTTTCTCTGCTAGTGTTGTTCATGTGTGCTTTTTTTATTAATTATAACAACTTAGGGGTAGGTTTGCTTGTTGTAATTTTGAAAATTAATTTTTCTTTTTTTATTTTGCTTCATATTTTCCTGCATTGGTAGAGTTTGTTTAGCCATCCTTTGCCGTTACGTTATAATGGGTGACGTATTTTACGTATGTCTTATATTACTTGAATGTTATTTCACACTTAACCTCAAAATTATAATCAATGACATATGTAAAGAATTGTTTTCAAAATATGACAACTGTACTGTCAAAAGTAACAGATAAAATTTAGGTCCACCTTAGATAAGAAATACCGTTTCATCCATTTCATGAATGAGAGAGCAAACTGGACAATGTATGACGTAACGGCAAAGGATGGCTGAACAAACTATATTCTTAATATATTAGTTGATGTGACAAAAACAGTTGAACTCCGTAAAACAAGAATTTTGATCCGAAATTTTGCCCCAAAACATTTTTTTGCGAATGCGCGTACTCGACCGGCTCCTTCGCCAAAATTTCCATTTTTATCGCTTGATACAGGGTGTTTTTTTGGGAAAGTGCCTTTCTTTAACTGTAGATGGAGATCACTTTGGTACTTCCAAAAACCTATATTTAATGTTTCTTCTGCACTTTATAACCGAGATACAGGGTGTTTTATGAATTATTCTATTTCTTTCGATCCTCATAACTTCCGAGTTACCCTGTATATAGATTTTTTAAAAATTGCTTTTCATAATTGGGAAAAGTATAAAAAGTTGGATCTACTTATTTCCTTTTTATTTTTCCGCAGACAATTTTACTACAAAAAATGTATGTCAAAGTAATAATTTATGCACGTTTTGGGGGTTAACAATGGTATCGCTGAGGTTTTTTTTTATTTGAAATCTATTCATTGCATCTAGAGAAGCATCTTAAAAAATTCAATTGAATTTGTATGTTTACGAGTACAGACCGCTAAAAAATATGATTGCAAGGTCGTACTTAGAAATATTCATTCAATATGTTTCGAATATTCCGAACACCCTGTATAAGGATATGTATCTGGAAACTATGCAATCCCACATTTAGAATAACAAAGGTAAAATACGAGAAATAAATTTATACTTCAAAAAACGGTGATTTTTATTAATTGACCTGAAAAGAAAACAAGAAATTCTAACATTGTCCAAACGAAGCAAATCTAACCTACAAAAATTGCAGTATAAATTTATTTCTCATATTTTACTGTTGTTATCCTAAATGTAGAAGTGCATAGTTTCCAGATACATAAACATACTGAATGAGTATTTCTAAGTACGGCCCTGTCATCACATTTTTTAGTGGTCTGTACTCGAAAACATACAAACCCAATTGAATTTCTAGGATGCTTCACTAGATGCATTAAATAGATTTAATTTCAAGCTAAAAAATAAAAAAAACTCTCCGATATCATTGTTAAGGTGAATCTATCGGCAGCGATTTGACAAAATATCGAAATATTTTTGGCAAAGAATTTTGAAGTAATGGATGTATTGAAAATTAAGAAAAAAATATATCATGTAGATTAATGTTGAACTTAGAGTTCTCATCGAATAAAAACTTTGAAATGCTAACCAAATTTTGTTAAAAAAAAAATACGAATCATGAGGTAATTACACATATTAAGCAAAGTTTGAGCCCTTGTAAAGAATTAAATATGGATTAAATGAAAAAACTAATTGATAAGAAGTCTAATTTGAAGCTTTATGAATACTATATAAAAATCTCAGAATCCTCAAATTACTTATGACCGTACAATTCCTTATTGAAATTCGGTTGCTACCACTAAAATATCGGATAAAAATCCATCCCTTGCTTTTCTATCCTTCTATGACTGACATTGTCTCTCTGCTTCGGTAGTCGCGTGCCGTTCCATTGTTGATACAACGCTCGCCGGTCTCCCAGTTCAGTACTGACGAAGCTTATAGAGTAGTACGTGAACCAAAATCCGCTTGGACCGCTTGGCTACCTACATGTTGCGGAGCTTTCATATTTCTAATAAAATTTTCGTTATGTGCACTTAAACGTGAGGACGTAGGGAAACAAAAAAATATACAATGCATAATTGTGCAAGGTCGAATTTGGTGGATGCCCCTTAACCCCCAAAACGTGCATAAATTATTACTTTGGCGGTAAATTTTTGGTAGTAAAATTGTCTGCGGATAAATAAAAAGGAAATAGTATATTCCATTTTTTATACTCTTTTCAATTTAAAAAAAATCCATATAAAGGGAAAGACTAGTTTTGAAATTTTTTTGTTAAGCCGGACCTGTATTATCTTTTTGGAAATGCTTTTGATGGAGTTTCTAGGTAATGGTTGTTACGTGTAACAAATTTCAAAATAATATACTGGGAAACTCGGAAGTTATGAGGCTCGAAAGAAATAGGATAAATTTATAAAACACCCTTTATCTCGGTTATGAAGTGCAGAAGACACATTAAATATAGGTTTTTGGAAGCACCAAAGTGATCCCTATCTACAGTTAAAGTAAGGCCCTTTCCCAATGAAACACCCTGTATTATTAACATTTTCTTACACATGATTTGAATGGTAACTTGATGAGCCAGCTTGTAGTAAACATTAACTCAATAGTTAAACTGGAAGATGCATAAATATCGCAACATGAACAAGTTGAGATTTTTGATGAATTGAAAATTTTATAGAGAAGTGGGATAATAAAAAAATATTTTAAATGATTGTTTTGTATGAATACAGCTAAACATTTCTAGTATTTATTAATGAAATATGGTAAATAAATTGTTGTATAATCTCAGTAAATCTAAACTAATGGGTATATCACGTGCAAAGAAGAAGATTATCTTTACCAAAGTGAAATAACTAATCTATTTAGACGTTTTCAACATATATTTATGCTTATCGTATATAAATGGTCTTTACATTTGTATTTGGATGTGTCCCAAATTCAAGGCATATCATAGGGATCTTGAAATTGTGGAAAAGCTGCGCATTTATGTAAATAATAATTAGACGAGTCCAATATCTTGTTATTGAAACCACACGTTCAATAATTTGTTCTTTTATTGCTGCTCGAAATTTCTGCTGGTGCGCCACTGCAAATATTTTTAATTTCGTTAAAAAAACACATATTTTCGTGCCTAAATGCAGTTCTCCCTCGTCGCTTGCGAGGTTAATATAGTTGATTTTGAACCTCCCAACTCGAAAGGTCACCCAGTTTCCTTTCCAAGTATTAAACCGAAATTTTCAGACCAAATGGGCCAAATTCCTTATGATTGCTTAGTGATTCTCTAAAAATTACTTTCTTATCTGACCCCCCCTGTAATCCGACATGTTTATACTCTTTTGTGTAACAAATTTTGTACTATGGACGGTCTTAAGCAGTACTCTGTAATCCGAAAAATTCGATAACTCGACACCGCCCTGTAAAAAACAAGATATTGGAGTCTATCTTACTAATAAATCACCCTATATATCAGAAAAGTACCATCGAATACGTCATATCCAAAAATAAACGCATTAACAAACAAAATTGATGTTTACGTTCGTTTTTTATGGATTTCGCAAAGTAACTACTTGAACTGGTACCGAGCGTATTGTAAAATGCTAATTTGTGGTACTCTATCGAACGGTAGTACCATCAATAAACAAGAAAACATTGTTTCACCAATCGGAATTATGTAATCGGTTAAAAATATTGATGTGCAATACAGTAGAGTGTATGCGGGAAGAAAATATTTTCTGTAAACAAAATTATACCGAGTTTTACCTGTGCTGTTGTCCAGTACCATCTAATAATGGAAAAAAATTATACAGAGAGTGTTACTTTTTATGTTTATACACAGGGTGTCATAGAAATTGGAACCGAAAACTTGGAAATGTAATGGAGGGGCTTAAAATATGGAAAGTACTTTATATAAAATGCGTGCCTATATAATTTATTTAGTTAATTCCAGCTGCGTAGAAAAGGGGGTATTTTATTGCGTTTTCACCATAATGTCCGCGCGATCTTAAGTGGATCTATCAAATTAAACTGATTTTTTTCGTGAAATTAAAAGTTATTGAAGCAGAACTATTTCAACAATTCAAAACTTGACTCGAGAAATTGATATTCAGTAATCACATGATCTTGAACTTTTTATTATTATTATTTTCTACGTTCTAGATTCACGAGTCTGATATTTAATAGAGAAAGGTTTCTTTCGGATGTAAATATATTAAAAAAAAAATATATTTAGACAATAACGCATCACGAACTATATATCAACACTTGATCTTTCTTAAACCACGTTTTTTTTTTAAAAACTAGAAATTGATCGTGAAAATGTTTATCCGAAAGTTTATCCACTTTTAAGACACATCGTGTAGGGGGGGTATAAGTCTGTTAATAAAGATAAATTACTTGTTGGCCAGCTATTTATGTGGTGATAATGAATTATTATACCGGAATAGGATGTTGCTATACGGAGAGGCAATAAGAAGGAAGTAAGGGTTGCGTGTAAATTAAAGTCATGTGTAGGTACAATAAGAGAAATTGGCACTCTTACATTGGAATAGCTGGAACAAAAATCAGGCTTTAAATAATCTGATACCGAATGTATGTATGTATTTTGGGGTGACATTCACTGAGACCTAAAATATCTATTGTGCTCCCTTACTTTTACTTAGTTTCTGAGGAGAGTTCCTTTAGTCATATTTCCCGGAGGAATTTTAGGATGTCTGCAGGCTTCAACTTAGGTAAATGTTCCTCTTCTATCCAGTAATCTCCCAGGTGCTATTCTCTAGGATTCTGAAGTGCTGTGCAGTTGGGAAGTATGTTGATGGAGGTTTCTTCTTCCATGCCACAAAATCAGCAATCTTCTTCCTCCACTATTTTGAGCTTGTTCAGGCGACAATGTCCCGTTAGGATCCCTGTTAAAACTATTAGCGCAGTTTTACTTTGACTTATGCATTCTTTTGATCTCAACAGGTTGTAGTCACCCAGAAGAGTCTTTGATTGTATAAGCCCTATTAGATCTTTCCAATGGTCAGATCTTCTCTTTTTCTCGGCTTTACCGCAAAAGGGTTCAGGCCCCGAGAAAGGTATTTCAGTCCCCCTCTTTGCTAGTTCATCTGCTATTTCTTTTCCTTTTAATCCAGTGTGTGCTGGAATCCATAGTAAGGTTACTATATTGTTCTCGCCTAGTTTGTCTAGGTATTCCCACACCATTTTGGAACTGATTACACAAGAGCTCAGTGCTTTAATGGCTGCTTGACTATTCGACATTATTATAATCCTTTCTTCTTCTGTATCCTTTATCAATATTGAACTGGGTGCACTTTCTTATGGCGTGGATTTCCGCTTGAAATATACTTGGGGTTTTTCCCAAGCTTTCAGAGTGTTTGGTTCCTGGCCCGAACACTCCTATCCCAGTTTCTTCTATTGCTTTTGAGCAGTCTGTATACCATTGAATGGAATTCTTTCCAAGTCTGGTAATGGTATTTGGATCCCATTCCTTGTTGCTTAATTCCGTAACGAATTTCTTTGGAAAGTTATACTTTTTCATCATACCGTCTTGTGGCATGTCCCAGGTTGTCTGATTTCTAAGAAGTTAGGAGGTGGTTTTTTTCAATGATTCCCTCTCTACTTAGTCTGTTTCTTGTTCTTTCTATCTGATACCCAAAATTAATGGATACTTTCAAAATCTCACTTTCAAGACCGTAACAACTGGCTCCTTTGAGCCGACCTCGCTTGATAAAAACACGCTAAAATTGTAGGATGAAGTGGCGCATTTATAAAGTAACTTGTTAGTTGAACACTTACTATTGAAACACCACTGGTTTTAGTACATCCTGTATTTATCTTCTATTCATAGTATTATTAACTTACGTCCGTATAGGTAGACAGTTTGGGCGGTTCTTCTGACCCACAAAATTTTTGTTACTTGGTCGTCTTTTTTATAATAGTTACCAGCAACTATGCTTTAATTATTTCCAGTATTCAATCTGGTTTAATATACGATTATTTCATTTCCTCTTCTAGATATAGGTATCGTTAAAGTTTAATGGACTTAATTTTTTTTTGTGGCTAAGTCTCATCATTGTGACTGATTTCAACTTTAATTTAATTATCCGTTTACAGCGGATCGATGTTATCGGGTACATTCTAATACGTATCCTGTCCACGGTCTCACCGTGAATTTGAGATTGGTATAACGGATTTTAGGATTATATCATTCAAAATAGGATGCAGACGTACTTTTTGTAGCAGCAATGTGTCTTAAGTCTTTTTGTAATGTCCAATTGACGCAAAGTTAAAACTGCTTAGGTAGAAGCTGAGAATTTCTTTTTAAATTTACGATTTGAGTGATATTTTGACTTTTTAAATTGTCCGCGTATGAAGCATTTTTTGAAGAAAAAAAATTGAAAATTGGTAAAAAAGTCTTTATTTTTTCCAAAAATATATGACAAAAAATGTTTTCTTTATATCTATTTGTTAGCTTCTTGCTATTTTATGATTTATTTGTTAATAACAACCTTTTTTTAACCTCTCGTATCAGCTATCTCTAATCTAAGAAAAAATAGTTTCGGAAATTTGAAAATATATCGAGATTAACCATTTTATTTTCAAAATTCCCACAAAATAATAGTGGTATTAACAATACACGTTCGAAACATTAATTGGCAATTGTTGAAGTGAACAGTTACATTCAGATAAGAAATAACAATACTGAATTCATCTGTTCCAGACGGTATTTTAATGAATACATAATTAAAGCAAATGTTTTTCATGATTTAGTTTTTTTTTCAAGTAACATTTAACGAATATCCAAGCGTGGAAAAATATACACTGGAACAAATAAAATAGTTTCTCGAAAACTATTTTACGTATACCTACAGAGTTCGGCAAAAGTCCGTGACCGGACAAATATCGGAGAAAATATAAGTTTTGTGAGAAATCTTTAAATACCACAAATTTTACTTCAACTTAAACTATAATTTGAAAATATTTTGAAATATACAGGGTGTTCCAATAAAGTGTGGCGTATCAAAGTTATATTTTTTCTTATAGAACACCCTATATTTTATTGCATTTCCTGATTGCCCCTGAAAATTGAAATACTCCTTCATAATGGCTCCCTATACTTAAATACAGAGGGTTACGAGTTATGCTGACTTTTTTAAAAATGTGAACATTTCGAAAAAAATGTATACGTTCGTTGAACAAATTCCAGCAAACTTTCTTTTACATCTAAGTAGTTGGACGTTCGTTGAATGTATTCTACGATTATGTACTAATATATCTTTACAGGGTGTTCAGAATTGTCAGTTTCATTATTAGATCATTCAATGTGCAGTATCAGGCTTATTTTAAATGGAACACCCAATATTTTAATGATTCATCATATTCAAAAAAATGTCGTTTTTCGAATGGTATGAGGGTGTCTTATACCTAGGTATTATACTTTTCGTGTAATTTACTTACAGCATTTACTCTCAAAAGACATTCCACCCATATGTGACATGTGTAATGTGCAAATAAGTGTATCACATATATTAGTGCAGTGTCCTAAATTTAAATTACAAAGAGAACTTCACGGTATTAAAGGTTCGTTAGAGAACATACATTTACCAGGATTGGTTCATTCAAAGGCTTTTATACATCCTTCGAAGTATGTCTCCAAACAAATGTTAGACCATAGCAGGCATGACCTACGTTGTCTAACAGGCCTTTTAACAGGCCACTGTCATCTGAATCATCATATGCTAAAACTTGGACTGTCGGAAGATCCGACTTGCCGTCTTTGTTTGGAAGATGATGAAACAGCAGAGCATATAATTTGTGCCTGCCCCGCCGCGGCTCGAATCAGGTATCTGATGTTTGGCAGGGTCTCTCTCTCGCCCTCGGACCTGAAATATCATTCACCAAATAAAATAATCGGCTTTGTTAAAAAGCTGAATTTGTTTGGTGAAATCTGAATAGGTGTGAGCCACAATAGACTCTTGTGAGTCGCAGTGGAGGGCCTTATAGACCCACTCACCACAAACCTAACCTAACCTAACCTAGAGAACATACTAAACGAAAATCACAACATAGAAAACGTATTAGGGTTCCTTAACCAAACTAATCTTTGCTCTAAAATTTAAGGTACCTACCACATAACTGTATGTATTGTATTGTATTTTATTGCTAACTAAAACCTTGTTTCTTGTATTGTCCCACTGCTAATAACCCTTAGTGGTTGATGCAGTTTGATATTAAAATAAATAAAAAATACAACATGAATAAAAACAGAACTAGCAACAAACAACTTAAAGTAATAAACTTGTTTTTTGTTATTTCATAAAATGTGGATAGTGATTTTTCTGTGAGAGTGGCTCAATTACGGATTTATTTTTATAATAAGGATATTATATAAACAAGTACATTTAGCAAGAAAACACAAAAATTCATTTCTATAGCTAACCAAAGTGGAATTGGTCAGTTCCTTTTGAACGAATTTACTAAATTTTCTCTTCATCATCCATGTAATCAATTTCCTTTCAAATATTATGCAAGTCTCTATACCAGAGTCCGTATATATTTTACTCTCAAATGTACATATTGAAAGATTTGAAAGACAATAGATTAAATTTAACACATAAACCAAACTCCAAACTTGGTATTTTACAACATTTATAAAAAATTTTAATAAAGGTATCCTGCAGCTGCTTCTCTTTTTACTGTTTTAACCTTGTCAATCCAAAAAATACGCGTTATTTAAAGATCAAAATTTAAGATTTAGTGGCCCTATTATTCTGGTGGCTAAAGAGTATGTTCAATTGAATTTCTGATAAATATTTGCTAGATTATCAATAAATATCACAAAATTACTAAGATGCTGGATAAAAACTGTGAATTGATTCATTTTAAAAATTCAAGTTTACTTTTTACTTACCTTTTCAAATTCATATCCCGAACATTTTTCGAAATAATTAACATTTTAAAATAAACCTTTGTGATAAAGAATCCTATTAATTTAAATATATATTTCTCTAATTACCCCTGTATAGCTTAAAATAAAATAAGCTTTTCGAACTTATCTGGTATCTACCGGTCTCGTTATTGACAACAAAAGCGAGTCGTAAACATAATTTATGAGAGCGGCGTCCGTTTGGGTCAGCAACTTGAATCAAACCGCCCTGGAGTGAAACATCTTATATTTTTATTCTGTAATCTTTGATAATACCTAGGTATAGAACACCCTCATAACATTCGAAAGACGACATTTTTTTGAATATGATGAATTATTAAAATACAGGGTGTTCCATTTAAAATAAGCCTGATACTGCACATTGAATGATCTAATAATGAAACTGAAAATTCTGAATACCCTGTAAAGAGATATGTAGTACTCAATCGTGGAATACATTCAACGAATGTCCAACTATTTAGATATAAATGGAAATTTGCTGGAACTTTTTATTTCAATGAGTTATTAATTTTTTTCGAAATGCTCACATTTTTAAAAAAGTCAGCATAACTCGGAACCCTCTGTATTCAGGTATTGGGAACCACACTTTATTGGAACACCCTGTATATTCCAAAATATGTTCAAATTATAGTTTAAGTAGGAATAAAATTTGTGGTATAGAAAGATTTTTCAAAAATTTTATATTTTCTTCGATATTTGTCCGGTCCCGGACTTTTGCCGAACTCTGTATAAGGGGAAATGGGGATGTTTGCTACAAATCCACTATAGAATTGTATAGGGTGTGAAAAAAATTTGTACCATTTAAATAATATAATATATATTTCTATTTGTCATTATCCAAATATTAAGATTTTTATTCTTAACGTTTTTGCCATTGAAAAATTTCCTCCTGTATTATTAAAATATAAATATTCGTCGAAATGTATTTAAACCTTGGCATAGTTCAATTTTTTTATTACAAACCAATGCACACAATAAACTAGGTAAAATAAACAACATTTTAATCACTTTAAATAATGCGACAAAGGAAAAATCACGACATAGTTTTAGATTTCAAAAGTACATTATACTGGGCTTCTTCGTTCCGAGTTTACCGCGAAAAAGCACTTATGATTTAGTGTTCTTTAAATTACATGGGTATACTTTTCTTGGTTAAATGCCATAGTAGGTCATACAGATCTTTGAACTTTAAATGCTGTTCGTAATGTGGTTAAAAAACGACAACACAAAGATTTGTTGTTGTATGGGAATTCAGCTTAAAAATGTGTTTTTCTTATTCGAATTTTTCTCTCTACCAAACCACTAAATAGTCTTTTTTTGCCTAATTCCTACGCATGGAGACTAGACATAAGTAGCTCAAATTCTGTATAATGAAAAGTGTCCTCGAAATGCGTTAAATTGTGATGGCGCTCGTGTAGCAAATTTGTCTGAAATGTTTAGTTGGAATGTCATGGTAAATTATTTAAGGTTGTGTAAATATAGATGGTTTGTATATTTTAACACAGCTCTTTGTCTATAATAGTTGAAATATATATATCGCTTAAAAGTTTATTTTGAATTGAAACTTAAGTAGACAAAATACAAAGTCTATAAAGTTATTGTATTGGATATCGATGGAATATCTCTTTCAAGAAACATGTTTCCCTCACATTAATAGACTACTGGACTTTTCAAAAACGTTACCAAATAAGACGATTAAATATATTCACTTTTAAATCAATAAATATTTGTAATTGATAAATTCCCTTCAATATGTACATAATATATAAAAAAATACCAATCCTTTTAGTTTTATTACATATAGCCAAACCGTCGGTAGCAGCAAAATTTAAGAAAAATATATATAAAACTCTCTAGGGTTTGTGTAGTTGCTCTGTTTTTCTGATAATTTTGATAAATTAAATTATTATAAACTTCCTGATCTTCTAATAATTCCTGTTGCTAGATGTAGATCTGTTGTACTTGAGCATGAGTTTGTCATTCGCTGTTCATTAGTGATAAAGTTAAAATAATACCCTTTTTGGTGTGCGTCATCGATTGTAACGTATATCCGGGTTTTCGGCATGTCGTTTATTTTATTTGCTATTTTGACACATAGCTAACCTTAAATTTGATAAATAAAATCATCAGGATCGTATTCAGCCAAATCCGAAAAGGCTATGAAATTAATTATTATCAGCTTCTTTTTTTAACTGAAAATACTTGAGAACTTTCAAAATACTGATGTTTTTCCGTGTATTCATGCATATTTTTGTATTATTCATATAAATAAAACAATAAGATTAATATTCACTTTTCATAAATAATTGACCGTAAAAAACAAAGTACAGACCTGTCAAGAACTGTCAGTGTGACAGTAGAAAAAGACGTAAGACTTATTGCCGTTACGAAAGTAACGCCTTCATAGTATTTTAAACTCTCGATTGATAGGTTGAGCTTGCGCGTAATCTAAACATCAACCAATCAAATTTTTGGAAGTCAAAGATTAGGGTTAATGTTTGTAATACATTTAAACGGTTCATTATTGTGATATTTTGATTAGGATTAATCACAGACCTGCCTTTTTTCCATTTCTTCCTACGTAATGTGTTAGAAAGACATTAACAATCGATGACGCACACCAAGAAGGGTATTATTTCAACTATACCTACTTGCTGTTATAGAAATAAATAGTGGGAAATATCTTGAGCTCCCTTCAATGTGAACCTATTCTTTATATTATTATACGATCCCCTTATACTCTTTAAAATGAGTGTGGCAAATATAATTATTAGCCCTTGCACATGCAAGTATTGCATAGACCTCTGCTTGAAATACAGAAGCGTATTTGCCAAGCGAGACGATCCCTTCATATTTGCTCGTCTTGCTGTATATGCCCGCTCCGGTGCCGAGTTCATTTTTTGATCCGTCTGTATACCAGATCAGTTCATTCGCTCTACTAAGTGGTGGTGCGTTCTCTTCCTCAAGCTCCTTTCGATCTTTGATGACAATCTCGAAGTTCTTGCGAAAGATATATTTGGTGGTCATGTGGTCTGTTGTCATTTTGAAAATGTCATCATCCACATGCCTTATCTCTGTGTGTCCTCTCCCATGTGCCACGTCATGGTCTGATGCTTTTTCCAGTCGGGTTAGTGCTGCCCTTGCTTCGCACATTATGACACAATGTTGCGGAGGAAGGTCTAGCATTGTCTCCAGCGCTGCTGTAGGAGTAGTCCTTATTGCCCCTGTAATGCCAATGCATGCAAGTCTTTGGACCTTGCTTAGTTTTAGCATACCAGAGGATTGTCTGATCTTTGGCCACCATACCAGAGATGCATATGTGATGACAACCATTTTGTACAGCCAGTGTACCATGCTGGGTTTAAGTCCCCATTTAGTGCCGTAAGTGCGTCTGGCAATCATGAAGGTCACCTCATCTGACAATCGTATTGGTTCACCTTGAAGCGTCAGACGGCCAAGTCCTTCCCTTTTCCTTCTTCTGGTGAACGTAATTATCTGTGTTTTCGAAGAACTAATACGTAGCCCTTCTTTTATAGTCCAGCCTGTTACTACATTCAAAGCCATCTGGAGTCTGTCTCTGGTTGTACTGTTGTATTTACCTTGGGATAGAATTACCAGGTCGTCTGCATATCCTATGGTGTTAAAACCTTCTCTGTGTAGGGTTCTGATGAACCCGTCCATGACCAGGTTCCACAGCAGCGGGGATAGTACTCCCCCCTGCGGACAGCCCCTGGTTGCACATACTGCCATTGTTTCCCCCATCAGAGTTTATTCTATGAGCCTGCTTCTTAGCGTGCAGTCTATCCACCTGCAGCTCGTGGCATCGATCCCAGAATTCCTCGTCGCCTTAGCTATAGATTCATAGGAGGTGTTGTCAAAAGCTCCTTCTATATCAAGAAAGGCTGCGAGCAATACCTCTTTGTTTTCCAGCACGTATTCAGCCCTTTTTATGAGTTGTTGTAATGCTGTTTCGGTTGATTTTCCCTCTCTGTATGCATATTGATCTCGGTGTATTGGTCTTGTAGCCAGTATACCGTCTCTGATATGTCTGTCGAGAAGTTTTTCAAGAGTCTTCAGCAAAAATGTCATCAGACATTACTATTCGGTGATATTTTTTATCATTTTAGTCTAGCTTGACAACTTTTCACAACACTCGTTTTTACCATTAATTGTTAATTTAAATTAAACTTTTTTAAATATAAATACTAATATAGTCGGAGATTTAGTTAGGTTAACTTGGTCGGCATACTTCAGACCAATTTGCTACTCTCGCGCCATCTACTATTCAATGCTTTTCGCGGACACTTTTTCGACATTTTTCCTATACAAGTTTATGCTCCTTATACCTAGACTCCATGTTCCTACGCTATCTATATTTGTGTCAGCTGTTTTAATTCCGCGTCTGCTGTCAAAGTACAGTATATGCTTCTGTGTCAGTTGTCAATTGCCAAAGCATTACATTCTGTGTAAGCTTTCAGGAGCAAAGTGTGACTCGCTGGATACAAAATTCTTTTCGGTTTACAATAAATCCCTTGCATGTTTTAACTTAATCTTAATTACACGGTTGGATTTGAAGCAGATTAAAGAAAAAGTTACTTGAAAAAAAAATAATAAAAGTATCGTGCCCGGCAATTTTCTATGTTCGTGCACTAAAGTGGTTTTTGTCGAGTGAGATATTTGGATCTCTGATCTTTTCCTGACCCGTGTAACATTCAAATGTAGGCACTGTTATTAACTCGGGAAAAAAACGTGATTTCAACAACTTTTGCAATGTCAAGTTCAGAGTGATAGAAGTAAGTTGGAAAAAACGTGATAATTGTATGGGAATATTTTTAATTTAAATGAAAGTTGTACGAGGTTTATTTAGTCGATTGAAAGTTATTTATTATTTTTACTTTCTTTCATTGTATCTCTCCCTGTATGTAAGCTTCTATTCTGGCTATTTCTGTCCTATATTTTGTATGTATTTTGGGGTGACATTCACTGAGACCTAAAAGATCTATTGTGCCCCCTTATTTCTACTTAGTTTCTGAGGTGAGTCTCAGAAATTAATAGCTCCTTTAGTCCTATTTCCCGGAGGAATTTTAGGATGTCTGCAGGCTTCAACTTAGGTAAATGTTTCTCTTCTATCCAGTAATCTCCCAGGTGCTGTGCTGTAGGATTCTGAAGTGCTGTGCAGTTGGAAAGTATGTGGATGGAGGTTTCTTCTTTCATGCCACAAAATCTACATTCTTTTTCCTCCACTATTTTGAGCTTTTTCAGGTGCCCATTCAGGCGACAATGTCCCGTTAGGATCCCTGTTGAAACTCTTAGCGCAGTTTTGCTTTGACTTATGCATTCATTTGATCTCAACAGGTTGTAGTCACCCAGAAGAGTCTTTGATTGTATAAGCCCTACTAGATCCTTCCAATGGTCAGATCTTCTATTTTTCTCGGTTTTACATATTTCTTCTAATATTACATTGGGGCTGATTCCGCAAAAGGGTTCAGGCCTCCAGAAAGGTATTTCAGTCCCCCTCTTTGCTAGTTCATTTATGAGTTTGTCTAGGCATGCCCACACCATTTTAGGACTGATTACACAAGAGATCAGTGCTTTAATGGCTGCTTGACTACCCGACATGATAATCCTTTGTCTTCTGTATCCTTTATCACTATTGAACTGGGCGCACTTTCTTATGGCGTGTCCTATATTTTATACCACTCTGTCCTGTGACAGACAAGTCTCAAACAAAGACTTGTTGAGGTTTTCCCTGAATGTATGGCCCTGGGGCACTGCCCCGTCTAGCTCTTCGGTAGCTACGCCATTGCATCTAGGGAGCAGTTCCTTTGTAACGTATTTGCTCCCTATATAGTTACTTATCTAGGAACAGATGTAAATAGAAATTATATAAATATAGTGGTTTATTAATAAATTTATTGTAAAGTCTTTCTAATGTTAATGTGATGACCCATATTTTTAATCCCTTCGAAGGAAAAAGCCGCCCAATGGCGTGCATAAATTTTTCTTATAAATTTGAATATTGTTGAAATAATGTTTTTCAAATGTAATTCAAATTTATAGTGGATTAAAAAAAACTGCATAAAATTTGTAATACAATGTTCTGTAAATAATCACGGTACCCTTTTATTTGGCGCTAATACTTCTGTCTAAGTTCAACGATACTTACGCCGAGATTCCATTACCATTCGATTATCTAACTTCTTTTTATTTAAATCCACAATTTAATAAAACCGCGCGCAGTGTTTCTAAACATTGATAATTATATTCAGGAATATCACGAATCAGTTCTAAAGTTGCTACTATATTGTCCTTCTAAAACCCGTAAACAATCCGTTAATAACATGTTTCAAATGGTCTCCAAAATGCCATTCTAATTAATTAGTAATTACAAATACATTATATTCATAAAACTCACCCTAACGTCTACGAACAAATAAATATTAGGTAGGTATATTGATATCAACTCACTCAACTCCACGAGCAAATGATAAATATTATATTGATATTAATTCACTAAACTCACCCGAACAACTACTATTATTTTAAATATTTCTTTAAAACAAAATTCACACACGCCCCTGAATGTAGACTGTTGTCTTAGCAAACTAGCTTTCTGAGAACATCACGAGCTAACAGTTTACTGTAATGGGAAACATTTGTATACTGAGCCCAACAATTTTAGAAAATATATCTGACAACATTGCTTTATTTTATGGTCATCACACTGACAATAGAAAGACTATAAATGAAATTTTTTTGTGGTTCTTGCAGAAAAATTACATGATAAAGTACAAAAATTGATTCCATTGTAATTGTTGGAAATAAAAGCTCGACTAAATAAACAATTTTAAAACAAAAAAAACTAGCAAAATAACGGTAAACCGAATTGAATGACAAAATAATTTTTACGCGCTAATTTCAAACAGTAGAATACCATTAGAGAACAATTTCTTGGTTATTAATAGGGTTTTTAATATAAAATGTACAGTTGAGTTTCAATCTCGTTTCTACAGTTATCAAGAACTTGAAAACGACCGTGGAACAACATGTTGCGAGTACTCGAGAATTCCGTGTTTTTACAATTATTATTAAGTTAAATATATTTTTCTACGAAGTAAAAAAATGTTTTGTTTGAAACAATTGTCGAGTCGTATTAATAAAAAAAACTATCCATCTTTCATCATACAGGGTGGTGCACACCATTATTACACACTGTGGGCCAAAAAAAAGGAGTAGGTACATTTTCTAATTGAAAATGTTTTTTTGTTTTTGGCGCGATTTATTTTCTTTTTGCAGGGCTAATATCCTAACATGACTGTAAATTTGAAAGCAAAAATAATGTACAGGGTCGGACTTATTAAAAAAATTATATAACAGTGCATTTGAGCTCATTGCAAATGAAAACTGTTTTAGCTAAAATTGTACTATTAACATCTTTGAATGTCTTTTGACATTCGTTTTTGTCTCCAAATTGGACAATTGGACGTAAATAATGGATAGAATAGTCTGTTCGTTCTCCCTGCCTCAATCCTTTAGATTTTTTTCTTTGTAGTTACCTTAACACACCTAATAAAATCTAAGAACAATTCTTTTAGACCTTTTGCTCTCAATCCTTTTAGAATATCCCTATAAATAATTTCATTTCATTAGTAGTCATAAGTTCAGTACCAGTGTGTCCAAAAATTAGTTGGCTAACTATGTTTAACGATTATTGATGAAAATATCACAAGCTGAGTTTAAGGTCATTAAAATAAAGTCTATTTGCAATGAATGTTGTTGAAAATTGAGGTCCTCAAAATGATCTACTCCTTCAAATAATAATTATATAAAATTGTGTGATACAATTTACAAAATTGATATACATATTTTTGTAATAAAAAGTTACATTATGTAAAACCTTTTTTTTATCTCCACTTTGGATGCCTATTAAAGGCAATTGGAGATCTCCAAATGTCGTTATCTTCTTTTCACTCGTTTAAATACATCGAGACCTGCTGTTACGTACAAAAAAAAATAAACAAGTTGACATTTATTCCATATAGCAGCACTTTCACTTTCTAAACAGTAAAATTTATTAGTAGAATTAAAGTTTATACGTTGGGTAATATTTAAAGGGAATAGGTTAACATTCTTTAAAGTACGTAAATGTATTAATAGTTCTTATACATTGTAAATTTGATTAAGGAGAGCGAATAATGGCGAATCCACCAACATATTTATTTCACTAGTAAAACAAATGAATATTGATAATATCTTGATACAATTTGATAAAAATTAGAAAAATTATTTTATCTTTTTTACGTAACAACAATATATCTTCAATAAAGGAGTTCAGTCTAAGGTCAGTGTGGCCAACAAAAAGTGGTTTTTTCTGACAAGAATGACAGTTAAGGTCAACCCTTCTAAACATAAGATTTTTGCATGTTTTTTATCATTGCGAACATCTATATTGCTTTATTAAAATAATGAATACTCCCCCGAAGCATATATCTTGAAATTTAAAATGACTTTTCAGTTGAATACTCAACATATCGCTGGCCAATAATTCTAGGAACTCTTGGCATGTCACCATTTCATTTCTGCTATCTGTCACTATTTATGTCAGATGTCAGTGGAAAAAGTAATTAGAAGAATAGAGATACAACTAACTAGAAATGCTACAAAAATCTAATCGAAAATGGACATACACAATTAAACGAATATCAACAAAAATAAATATAACTGACATTTGACATAACCAGTGACAGAATAACAGAAGTGAAATGGTGACTTGTCAAGAGTTCCTAGAATTATTGGCCAACGATATGCTTCGGGGGTGTATTCATAATTTTAATAAAGCTATATAGATGTTCACAATGCTGAAAAACATGCAAAGATCTTATGTTTTGAAGGGTAGACCTTAACTGTCATTCTTGTCAGAAAAAACTACTTTTGTTGGCCACACTGACCTTAGACTGAACTGCTCTATTTGGGGTCCATGGCAGAATTTTAATTTGAAATTTATAATGCCGTTGGCGTAACTCTAGCCACAACAACCAGCGCAACGGTGGGCGTTTGGTTGAACTATTTTTTACCGATAAACGACAATACGATCATTAAAATATAATAAATCATACTAGGTAGTCATAATGAACAGTTATATCCATTCAGATTTAATAAGAAAAACAGTCCATTCAATAATAGAAAGAAATAAAAAATAAAGTTAATGAAACATTCTAAGCAAAAGTATAATGAGATCTTTATGATTATAACTGCCTTATACAGTAGCGCAGGTAAATTATTTTCAACTCTGGTACGACTTTAAATAATCATAATTAACCCAATCCAAAATTAGCAACAGCATATGTTGGACCAATGATCATACAAAAAAAAAGTAACAACAAACGCGTTTTATTAACAACATTTCCAAAATAAGCTAAAAAAAAAGTGCTATCCCAATAAAAACCGTTCCTGGAACGTGCACTTCACTGGATTCCATTTCCAGTAGACTATCGGGGATGGGTAATTTGGTCCCCGCTACCTGTGTTAATCCTTTGATAGCCAGGCACTTCGATAATCCGGCTGGTAATTTCGCCCCCAAACTAAAATATAATTATTTCTGCTTCTTGGAAATTTTTAGGAATAACAGGTAGTTTAGACGGATATAAAACCCTTATATTAGCTATGTTCGCGGGTCACAATCCGAACCGATTCCGAATCATTCTGGAATTAACTGTACATTGTCTAGAGCGCATGCTTAGTTCCGAAACAGCAAATAGTTCCGAGTATACCGCGAACGATCTTAGGTCTTAGAGAACAACAGATCACCCTGTGTGATTACCTTTCAGGACTTGAAGAAAACAAAACACCACATTTCTGACAGCTAATTGTAACTTTTTTCGCCATTCCCTTCACTGTGATTCCCTTTGTCCCTTTTCTTTGTGTTGTATACAGATTTTAATTTTTAAAGAAAATATTTATTCAAAATGTGCGAAGCAGAAAGGGGTGAATAATTGAATATATGTGTAATTTATTGTTATTTTAACAACAAACACAACAAAGCAAACAATAAACGTGGTCTATGCAATGAACAAGTGAAACAACTAAAATAAGATAAAATGTACTAAAATAAAACCAAATGAATGAAACAACTAACATATCGATCATTTGCGCATGAGCGGCCGAGCTGAACTTTCAGTCCTTACCAAAATCAGAGAACTGCTAGGACTGATAACGAATCAATAATTTACTGAATCACTGTGACCCGCGAACACAGAACTATTACTAAAAATTCAGAACTGAGTTAACCGCGAACGACAATTTTGAAAATGCGCATGCGATCAGTCCCTGAATTAGTTCGTAATCAGACCCGCGAACAAAGCTATTATTATAATTTGCAATCATTTGAATTATTACTTAGTTTGAGTAGGTACGTCTGAATTGTTGTGAGAAAGCAAATTATGGAGGTGAAAATTATTAAAAGAAATCGTGGCAAGGATTTACTTGTAGTTAACGGTTACAAGTTTAATTTCCACAAAAAACTGAAAACTTCAGAAGAAACTTGTTGGAAATGTACCAACAGAAAATGTAAGGCCTGTATCTATACATCAGGTGTATCAAGTGCAATATTCGTGACTAAAACTTCATCCGAACACTGTCATCTTGCGGACATTTCAACGTTAAATAGGCAAACAGTTTCTGCAGTTTGCAAGAGAAAAGCTGTTGACGATATTTCTGAAAAACCGTCAAAAATTATACGTATGGCATTGAAAGAAAATTTACCAGCGACACTAACAACCAGGGACGTCGAGTACGTTAGGAAGAATATGTATAATAGTCGACGTAAGTTTATACCAGCGCTTCCGAAAAATATTAACGATGTACATGAAATTTTGAATTCGATTTACGTAAAAACTTCGCGTGATGAACAATTCCTTTTTATTAATTGTGTGTTAAATAATATCATTGTGTTTACGTGTCTTTCAAATCTTGAAGCTCTGGGGAAAACGCAACGAATCTACGTCGACGGCACATTTGATTATTGTGCTAAATATTTCACACAAATGTTTACAATTCACGGTTTTTTACACGGACATACCTTTAATGGTATGCCTTCTACCCAATAAAAAATCGGAAACATACGAAAGACTGTTTCTTTTGGTTCAAGATAAGTGCTCCAAAATTAATATTAACTTCGATTTTAAGGAAATAGTGTGTGATATTGAAATGGCCATACATAAAGCCATTCGAAAAGTTTGGCCTTCCACCCAAATCATCGGATGCAGATTTCATCTCGCCCAGGCATGGTTCCGGAAAATTAAAACTATCGGTCTAGTTATGGAATATAACGATGCGAGCAGTGATATTGGTCGGTGGTTGCACTTGACTTTTGGTCTTACTTATTTAGATCCTAATGAAGTGGGTGATTGCGTTGCGTTGCAAATATATTCCAATCATACCCTCTTATCAGAAATTAAGGAAGATTTACAGAATCTGGTACTGAGAAACAATGAAATAAAATTTCTCTGGGTTCCATCGCATGCAGGAATCGAAGGCAATGAGAAAGTGGACCAAATAGCCAAAAATTCAATTACAAATTCCACAATTGATAATACTCCCTTAATTCCTTTAACAGACATTAAAATCACCATCAAGGACCATATTTATAACACCTGGCAGCAATTGTGGAACGTGAACGACGCAAAGCTTAAAGAAGTCAAACCTCGAGTGAGATCAAAGCTACCTCTTCCACGGGGAAGAAAAAACGATAGCACAATTACCAGAACAAATTGAAGATTCCCTAGTTTTAAAAATGGACAATGTAATAAAATTCCTAAAGAACACTGACTTATTTAACAAAATTTAAAATTTCTTTGTATTTAATATGTTTGTATAATATTACACTCCCGCTAATAACCCTAGCGGTTGATGCGGTAAATAAATGAAAAAAAAATTCTTATTAAGCTCCTTCGGGAACTAAACTGTTATATTTTATTTTGCGAGACTGAGATGGGATATAATTTCGAACACATACCGTGTTAGTTATCCGATCTCTTTCACCGTCCTCATAAAATATATACGACCGAGGTGAAGGGTGAAGAGAGGGCTGTTTGGGATTTAGATGGTTAAAAATGATTAGTCTAGAGATAACCATATTACCGAAGCGAGTAAAATTTAGAGACAGTATCACGGAGTTTTATTATAATATTGTACCCAATTATAACATAATCTTACAAAACGTTAATAAAAATTCAACAACTTCCCCCTTTCCAATATTAAAAGAGCCGCCACTGTGTTAGAAAGGTAGAAATTATTTAATAAACCATAAACAAAAGATCTGAAGAAGCCCAACAAATACGGCATATCGGACCGAGCGATCGGATCACATTAAATTGCTAGTGACTGAATGGTAGATTTAAATTGGCATTCCATCGATGTACTAGATTATTGTCACAATTATAATTTGGAACGGAGATAAATATATATCTATATCTTTTGACGATCGGGTCAAAAGGTTTTTTTCGTGAAATTCCTAGTTATTGAAGCATATCAATTTAACAATTGAAAAGATGTTTTGATTGATTTTCTCTTCGAGAAATTTAAATCTCGGAGATTAATTATAAAGATTAATTTAATAGAGATATATAAATCCCATTGGAAGAAAATAACTGTCAAAAATATATCAAATGTATTCGCCTAAAGCTGTATATACCAAAATTGAATTTTTAAAGTTGATGAGTCAGTCAAACACCCATACAAACCTCGTATTTCACTTATTCACGATCTTAACAAAGTGTCTTTTTGAAAAATTTTGGGGCCATCCATAAATTACGTCATACGAATATTAGGACTTTTTAACCCCTTCCTCCGTCCTTGTCACAGGTTGGCATAATTTTAGAACCCGTCCCCCCTGATGTGACTTCACACATTTCCCAAATTTATGAATGTATTTAAAAATAATCAAATGAAAACAGTTATTTTCATTTTTTTCTTATTTTTATTAAATAATCTTTCATAAAATCATAGCGAGAATGCTAAATTATGAAAAATATAGACAGGGTTCAAAAATTTTAAGATTTTTTTATTCACATATAAATTTCGCGTAATAGTACTTTATGTAACGTCACAAATCTTTTGACCCCCCCTGCTCTTTGTCACACAATGTCACATTCTGGTGATACCCTCCCCCCTTTAACGTGTGACGTTATTTATGGCCCCCTTTTCATTATTTACTATTTAATTTTGATCACTTTGACATTTCCATAATATTTAAAAAAAATTGTATATTATACAGGGTGATTCATTACTAATTGGAAATAATTTAATAGTAGAATCCTAACTTCTAATTATGAAGATTCAACCCAAAACACCTAAATAAAATGTAGCTGTTCACTTTACAGGGTGTTTTGTTTAAAAATTTGTACTTTAAAACTGTTCTATATATTCACTTCATATTTGGCAGAAAGTGTAGACAGTGTACACCCTACCAAATTATATTAAACAAACGTTTCTGGCTACTACCAGAGGCGTACGACAGGGGCAAGTGACAGGTTAATCGTTCCCAAATTCTACGACACTGGCGGAAAGAAATTTTAGCACAATTTTTCGATTCTTCAATACTTTTTACGTGAATAGAGTACCCTTTTTCCATAACGATAAAGTCAATATTTCTCGAGATATTTCAAGTTAAACATGAAGCTGCCCTATTTTGATGTGTAATAACTAAGTCGATGTTTTCGACCAGTGAATTGCATTTAACATGCAAATGAAACTTCAATTCGTTTCAACAATGAGGAACACAACTATTAAATGAATGGATGGATCGAAAACAAATTGTGGTTCTGAAAATATAATCTAAATAAAAGTACCGGCAATTTTAATAACATATCGGAAATATCAGAAACGAACAGTACCTAAAAACCTTTTATGTCACCCCCGTTTACTTCAACAAGCTTATTAATTTTTTGGCTAAATCATCTCCTAACCTTGAGAAATATGTTAGGTTGATTGGCAATAAAATTGGGCAGCTTCATGCTTAACTTAAAATATCTCGAGAAATATTGACTTTATCGTTATGAAAAAAGATTACTTTATTTACGTAAAAAGTATTGGATAATCGAAAAATTGTGCTAAAATTTCGATTCCACCAAAGGCGTAGAATTTGGGACCGATTAACCTGTCACTTGCCCCTGTCGTACGCCTCTGGTAGTAGCCAGAAACGTTTGTTCAATATAATTTAGTGGGGGGTACAGTGTCTACACTTCCTGCCAAATATAAAATGAATACGTAAAACAGTTTTAAAGTACTGAGCACAACTAGTTTGTAACTTTTCAAACAAAACACCCTGTAACTACTACTACTACTACTAAATGTGCAGGTGAGCCTTGTCCTGGACAACTCAAGCCAAGGTTCCGGCACAGAGGCCACTGGCAGGCCCATTGTGCCATTCCTGTTACCTAGACATCCATGAAGCCGAGCCCTTCTATAAAGGCAACAACCTTTTTCAATGGATGTCTGCTTGTGTCTTCAGGGGCCATAACAGGGATTCCGAAGATTCGCCTGCGTAGTACAGCCCAGTGTGGACACTCTAAGAGAACATGGACTGACTGACCTACTTAGAGAACTTTCCTCTACTCCTAAGTTGTGGAGGTGTTTCCTCATACAGCAGTGCCCTGTTAGGAGTCCTGCTATCTTCCTTAGCCTACTCCTTGGTAGTTCAGTAGCTGCCCTGGCGTGTCCATCAGTCCATCCCTTCAGTAGGAGTTTGGATTGTCTAGGACCCTGCAGAGCATTCCAATAAGCGAGGTGCTGATTCCTCAGCCACTTCTTCGTCTCCTTGCGGATTTTTTGTTTTGTTAGGACCAGGGTCGGGCCCGGGCCGCAGAGAGGAGCTGCCGCCCCTTCCGCAGCCAGTACATCCGCTATCTCGTTGCCTTCAAAACCAGAGTGGGCTGGAATCCATTCTAGCCGCACCACGTTCCGCCTGTCCTTCCTAGGAAGGTGGACAGGTCACTAGGAGACATCTCCTTTATATCGGCAGGTGTAGGCCAAGACTCACCGAACACACACTCTCTTATTGACGATAACTCCGGACACTCGCATAAGACATGCCTGACAGTTTCATCTTCCTGTTCACACATCCTGCATAGAGGTGTGTGTCCACTAGCCCCATTGTATGGAGATGTTTCTTTGGTTGACAGTGGCCAGTCAGAAAACCTACTGTTAAACGTAGATTTTTCCTTGTCATCGCCAAATATTTCTTCGACACCAGCTTCCCAGTGTGATCCTGGCAAGACTGCATCTTTTATTCCATCCCATCCCATATAATGATTATTGTAAGCATTCATGGCGCCATTAGCTAATTTTAATAATTAAAAATTATAAATTTTCAGGCACTTAAAAGAAAAGAAGACGAAAGTGACAGGACAAGCGGGGTTTCGACTCCGCCAGGCTCTGTGTCCGGAGGTGATCGCAGTTGCTCTTCGAGTCAAGGTGAGTACCACGCTTTTAGTTTTTTCTTCGTTTTTTTTTTCTGTTGATTAGTACCGCAGCGATGTTGCCAGATAGACTAGTTTGGAGAGACATAAGATCTAGTTTAGGATGTTCTTGAAAAAAATATAAATTTATGCATTAAATGTAAGTTTTTAGTGAGTTCAATGCCTTTTTCTGCAGTTGTCCCAAGTATAGAACTTTCGGTATGATTTATTAAATCGAAAATGAAACTTTACACAAATCGTACGTATCGTATTTTTACTTTCGGAATAATTTTCAATATCTACCTATATAGGCGGTCTTAGCAATGACATTTACGAAATTTTCATTATGACATCGCTTATCAAAATAAATTTGTTGATAGTTGAACTAGTGACGAGGAAATAATTATTCCACATGAAATCAGTGAAGCTGCTAACTGTTAAGTGATTTTACGAGACTCGCAGGCTTCCAGGGTGAGTTGTAGGCGAGTGTACAATTTATGTACATAAGTAATATTTTTAAAGTAACGTTCCCTATTATTTTTATATTTTATCTACTAACGGCTACAGAAAAAATATTGTACGTAACGCTACCCGAATGTGATTTTACGAGACTCGCCTACAACTCACCCTGGAAACTGCCTACTCATCCCGTAAAATATCACTTTCGGGACTTGTTACGTAAATAGCTATTTTGGTAATAGATTTGGAAACATTTTTTCTTTTGTATGATTCATATGAATGGCTAATAATTTCACTCCACATTGAATAGCACTTTTTCTACTTTTTGATAGAGCGGGGATAATATTTTATAAAATCTCGATATAAAGGTATTTTCTTAAACACTTGGCATCCGCGCTTATTGCACTTATATATCGCTTAAAACCAGCTAGATGCTTGCGTTTGGTATTAGCGCACACATCCTACTCAGTAATATAACAACGGATCGAGCGCGAGGTATAAAATAAAACATACCTTCCTTGTATTGTCGGTTACCGTCTTGTTTTTAAGTGCGTGGTTAGTTCGTTTCAAAATATATCTTTTGTTTACCATTACGATGTTGTCGGTTAGTGATTTTTTTTGCGCTTATCTCGAATGATAACGATGCGTCATTGTTTGTTAGAAATCGATAAGGCAGTTTCAACTGTGTCGAATCTATAAGATGAGCACGTTGCCTAAAATTCGGGTAAAAACTCGGGGTAATAAGTTTATTATCAAAGCTGATACGTTACCTAAATCGAAAAATTCCGCTGTTCTTACCCTTACCCGATCACAGGAACCCAAACATCCTCCCTCTGCTCTCAAAAAGAGTGTCAACAACAACAATACGATTTTGAAATATTCAGGTTAGAAATTGTTTTTTTTTGAATGTTATTGTTTTTAAATTTAGCTTTTATTACGTATTTATTTTCAAGGTGTGTGTGTTAAAGTTGAAGTATAATAAAAGGTGGAAAATACGTGAATCACTAAAGACAATTTAATTTGTTCTGATAATTTTATTGGTCGTGGTTAACTGGTGTTAATAAAGTCAGGTGTATTGGTTAAATTGAATGGTAAACACAAATTTTGGATTGTATCCATAAATATTAATGTTACAACGTGAAGATTATTTTATTTCACTTCTCAGTAGTTAAAATTTATCAACAATTTGATTATAATTCCATTAGTATCATACCAATTCTTATCTTATTCTATCTCAAATGATAAATTATCTTTAAATCAAACATTGCGCACATTCTACCTACTTAATTTTATACAGGGTGTTTTCAAATGACACATAAAATGGGACAAAATGATATAAATTTACTTTTCGAAATACAGGGTTTTGAAGTTATAAAAAATTGAATGTTTTATTATAATTCGATAACTTCAAAATGGATGAATAAATTGATTTGGCATTTGGCATATTTTGATGGAAAAATATTTTTCAATTTTTGATCCAGTGGTGTAGATTTGGAAGAATATGTTACCTTTCCCCTCCCATTTTTTACGCCATTGACATTTGTAGAAATTTTTATTCAATTTTGTATTCCTCAATGGTTTTCACGTGAAAACGAATAACCCTTACATTTCAAAAAATTTGTAGTTTTCAAGAGATTTAATGATTTAATGAAGTCGTAAGATCACTCTTTCTTTTTAATAATTAATTTTTTTTTAAATTTCTTTCTATTTTTTTCAATAACTACCAAGTACTTATGGTTGGAATATGTAACAGGAACTAATTTATGAAACAGCAATACATCTAAAATATTGGGAGAAGATTGTTGAACATATTTGTCTAAACTTGTGATTTTATTTATAAAAAAAATAGATAGAATCCATGCAGCTATATCAATTATTTCCGGCAATCGCCAGTCTTTCCAAGGTATGCGATTTTCGATGAGAAAACGTTGCAAATTATGTATAAATGTGAATGGACAAAATTTTGAACATCTCTTGTAATTTGTTGGATGCTTAATTCTTTTATTAATAAAATCACAAGTTTGGACAAATATTTTCAACAATCTTCTCCGAATGTTTTAGATACATTGCTGTTTCATAAATTAGTTCCTGTTACATATTCCAACCATAATTACTTGTAGTTATTTAAAAAAAAAGAATTTTTTTTGAATCAATTATTATTAAAAGTGATCTTGCAGACTTCATGAAATCATTAAATATATTGAAAACTATAAATTCTTTGATATGTAGAGGTTATTTATTTTTCACGTGAAAACCATTGAGGAATACAAAATTGAATGGAAATTGCTTCAAAAGTCAGTGTTGTAAGAAATGGAAGGGGAAAGGTAATATATTCTTCCAAATCTACACCACTGGATCAAAAATTGAAAAATATTTTTCCATCAAAATATGCCCTTTTAAATTTAAAAACAACCTGCCAAATGTCAAATCAATCTATCCACCAATTTCAAAGTTATCGAATTAAAGCATTTAATTTTTCAAAACTTCACCCTGTATTTCTAAAAGTAAATGTGCTGGACCCCTTAATTCTTATATCATTTTGTCCAATTTTACGAGAAGAATCGACAATTTGAAATTTTAAATATCTAACAATGGAATGGGAAGTGGCTAATGCGCCAAGAAAACGGTACATTTAGAAATTTGAGAGGAAGTGACTAATGAGCCACAAAAATTAACCAAATAAAATAGTTTTAAAACTACAAACGTAACATTCTGATCGGATTGTTACAATGCTAAAAATAACTATTTACTAGACATTGGAAGTAATGTGGTTATGAATATGGTCCGAGTAGGTTAATGAAAAACCTGGATGATGTATTTGAAATTAGATAAAGAACGGTCTGACTATTAAGTTTGCCATAAATAATTATCATTATTCAAATAAAGAGCAGTGTAGTTAAAATGCACATACCTAATTAATGGAATTATTAATAATTCACATGGTGCCTCTGGTGTTTGAATTGTGATTATGCATATCAGCAGCTCTACAAACCACATAACTACTGTAAAGTGAGTCAGTCTTACCAAAATACAAGTTAACTAATTTTATTACCTATTTAATGGAAACTAAAACTCAGATCGCTCTTAAAATTACCTTTACCCCCTCGTACACCTTAAGGTTTGCAAGATTCTAGTCTACGCCATTCGATTCAGAATTGAATTATTTTCTATAAAAAGAAGAATTTTCCACATCGAAAAACCTTAGATATGCATTTTAGAATTTACAGGTTTTGAATTTTTTTTTAAGTCCACACCGAATATTATACTAATTCGCGAAGACTCAATATTTTCAAAATTCCTCTTTTTATAGAAATTTCAATTCTGAATCGAATGGCGCAGACTAGAACCTTGCAAACCTTGAGGTTCCCGAGATATTAGCAAATATGTGAAGAAATGTCAAAAAGTCACCAGATTTTCATAATACTGGCCATAAAATGAGACGGGTTATGAAAAACTTGAATTTTATTTCATTTTATGGGGTTTCAGAACAAGCAAAACTTTTTGTCAAGAATAACATTTTTCACTAAATTAATATTTAAAAAAATTTTCACCTATTGGATACTTCATCCGTGGACACGCTGTATACTACTCTCCTGACCACATGGACAGTCTTAACTACTATTTACGGTCACTTGATGCATTGATTACGTAAGAAAATAAAACATACTAGTTTTCCTCACGGCTATAAATAATAATAACGTGTTAAAATTCCATTATAGTTAGATGATTCCATTATAGGTTGGCCTAGGCCACCAAATATTTCATATATTTCACTGCTTTCAAGATAAATGTACAAGACTAGAATCTTAAACAGTATATAAACTTGAGTAACAACTTGGCATTGACACTGTTTAAAACGATTAACCTATGTATTTAATTTCGTTTTGTTTTATATTCATAATTACTTTTAAACGTGTTAATAATTGAAATTATGGATTCCAATATAATCGTCACAAATTTTATTTCCTGTATAAAAAAATATCTGTCTATTTTGAGGACATCCTGTATGCATCAGTTATTATTGGTAGATATTTCAAGCGTTTCATAACGTTTGTATGATGTGAGTCCCTCCTTAATATTAACTTTTATTTATAGTAATTATTTATTTTTAAAGTTAACAATATAACTCAATATTCTGTGAAAATTTCAAGCGTTTCATAACGTATGTCTACATCTTTTTCTGTCAATTTTTACATGTAATTTTTCGGTTTATGATTTAAAAACTATTTTCCACATTAAATAGCCGACGTGGTAAAATATTTAAAAGTTCGTGACTGAAACATTTTGGTTTATCGCTGTATCATTTATCATTGTATCGTCATTAGTCAAATGTGATTTACGAGATGTTACAGCACAAAAAATGTCCGTCAAATTAACAATTTGACAGCAAACAAGAAGAATATTAACAAATAATCACAACAGTTGTTAGCTGGTTTAACTGTTGTCAATTTTATCCTTAGATCAACAAAAATAAGTCTAAAATTTGGGTTGCAATAGAAAAAGTGATGAGACGCAGAAATTTATTGGTTTTACAAGGTGTCCAGAAATAAAAAATTGTTATATTATAAAAATTGTTAAACTAACTTGGGTTTTAGTGAGCACAATAACAATTGGATTTCAAATATCACAATAATAATAAATTATAATTTTATACAATTAAAAATGTTGAAGAAAGTCATTTGATTGTTAACTTTGAATTGGAAAGTTTTGAATCTGTTCTACATAAAATAAAAATCATATTGATACCTATTATTGTTCAAAAATATCGTGAGAAATGCGGTGGTTCTATATAAAATGAATACCACACAATATTGTATTACCGATATGAATAAAAAATTAACATTTAGGATAATATTACCGATATTTTAATTACGACAATCTCTTGAAAATTGGTAACCAATTCAATATTAGAACTAGTTTTAAATCGAATAATACATTGAGATCAATACTAACAAAAACGAAACCAAAGAATGAAGAACAATCTTCAAAAAACTGCATATATCAAATATCATGTGAATGCGACAAATTTTATTTAGGTGAAGCATATAGACCATTGAAAGTACGAATAAACGAACACAAAAAATATATCAAAGATAGGGAATTCTTTAAGTCAGCTATTTGCAAACATGCTTGGGAAGAGGGTCATCAAATTCAATGGGATTCATCAAAAATAATATTAAAAGAACCCAATAATAAAAGACGGAAAAATCAAAGAAAGTGCTTTAATACAACTAAATGCAGATAAGTGTGTAGCTAGTATTTCAGCAGAATGTAGTCAAATTTGGTTACCAATGTTAGAAAGAGAAATTTCCAATAATCAATTACCTGCGTTATTAGGATAGCATCATAAGTTTTTATCCAGGTTTTCTTATGATTTATCATTGGAATAGTTGTTAATCGATACACACTTCAATACACAAAATCACCAAACTGAGTTATACATATTTTGAAAACAAAACTAATCATACACAAAAAAAGTAACAACAAACGCGTTTTATTAACATTTCCAAAATAAGCGAAAAAAAGCGCTATCCCAATAAAAAAACCGTTCCTGGAACGTGCACTTCACTGGATCCATTTCTAGTAGACTATCATATCGTTGGAATGTCATAAAATGAAATATTTCATTTCACATTTTGCCACAGATGTGATCTACTATGAATGGACCTTAATAAAAATTTGATAACAAAATTTTGCAGTCTTAAACTTCAAAATAATTTTTGATTGTCTAGTTGTCAAATTTTTTCCGTTGTGTCAGTTAGGGATAAAAATTAGTTTCTACTTATTTTTTCTTGACAACGGTAGCTGGAACGCTACCGAAACGTTGAAATAAAGAATTTAAAAATATTGTGGTTTAATTTCCCAAGAAATTAAAAAAAGAATGAATGATATACCACAAGGAACATACAGAAGATATCTCTTGAAAATAATTCTGTTATATTTACGAGTGTTGTTTTTAAAGTTTCGTACATAGAAGCTAAAAAACGCACCCTATGACTAACGCTATTCGACTATCACCAGGCTGTATCTCATGAACAGAAATAGTTAGACTGTTTAAATTTTCAATTTGGGGGTTGTACCTGTCATTCCGTTTTGCTTTTACACACTGTATATTTGGCTATAAATTTGTGAACATACAGGAATTTATTGACAAACAAACGTCCGCGTAAAACCAGCTTAACCAATTTACAGTTAAGGAATTTAATATGTTTATTTTTAAATATTTCTTATCCAGTTGATATAAACAGAATTTAATTTTATACTTATTAACTGTCCACTGCATACCGTATGTATTATATTCAAATTATCTAAAAAAAAATTTCTATCTCCACATCGACATTGGTGACCTCTATCTTATAAACTGGTCTTACGTGTATTCGTCATCCACCCACGTATCATACCTTTCATACATTAAATTGACTAATTGCATAGAAGTAAAAAAATATTGCTGGTCCAACATAATTGATAATTATTATTGCCTGTCGTAATTAGATGAAGGAAAAAAGTTGAAATTATAAGTATGATACAGTGGCGTAGTCGGAATTAGTTATGAGAGGAAGGAGCTAAACATGTAGATCAATGTTACGTTCTAGTATTCTGTTAACTTTTAATATTTAGGTGGTTGAAAAGAGGGTTACAACGATCCAAATTTTACTTTACAAAGACTATGGTAATTGATACTTGGTTAATTTTGTCAAATTTAGTTTTAAAATTTTTTTTATTCAATTACGCCCTCTAGTGTACCTTGTGTACCTTCTTGCTGATCTAAAGTTGATTTTGTAACGGTGGGGAACGGAAACATTATCAAATACGACAGTTCTTAGGGTGAGATTCATAGTCGACACTTTAGGGGCACTCATACTTCACTCATCCTTATTGTATGCAGACGATTAACAGGCGAAAAGTGAGGTTGAGTTTGAGTGTAACTTGAGTGAAATATGACTACAGATTCCAGCTCCCTTGAGTGAAGATTTCTAACCTATAAACCACGTTTGTACCTTTTTTTTTTTTTTTTTTTCTCCTTCGGAGCCGTCCTTTCGCCGGTACCACCTCAGCCTCCTGGGCTTATTGTGGATACTCCTAGTGTTCTGACTACAACCTATTCAGCCAATCCGTTCCCTGTATTAGCTCATACAACGTTTGTACCTTACACTGTCATTTTACGATATCAAAATTTTGTTTGGTTGTTATTTGTTTGTTATAGTTTCAAATGTTTCAAGGAAATTAGTATGATGGATGATTTTATTGATTTTGTAAACTATATAGATGATGATAATTCTTACGTTTATTGTTTACCTACATTTTTTTGTTCGACTGGGTCCTCAGCCAGTACCCAGACAGTGTTGGATTCATCCCCAACGGAGATGCCTACCAACCAAACCCACCTCAAACTCGCCGTTACTCCCGCCTTGGAATCACTACCCTAGCATACTTCAAGGCGGGCGGCGGTCCCTCACACACTCTCCATCATCTTCTTCCCTCTATCACTCCTACCTCTCTCATGCCATAGCTATTCCTTCTCTTTCCCTAATCATGCTCTCTACCACGCCACTTATCTCCATCCATTCCTCCTCGCCCTTCAACATAATCTCCACCATATTTTCCCAATACACCGCCTCTCCCAGTTTATTTTCTAGCGTCTTCAAAACTTCCTCATTCTTCCAACATCTAAACACATGTTAGTATGTGAACTACTTCTTGACGCAGGTGCTCACAGGGCATGGGTCAAGAGTGGGTTACCTCCACAAGATTGGGAAAAGAGAAACTGGAGTGTGCGAGAGATGTAAAGTCGTCCAAGTCAAACCATAGACATATTATATTTCTCTATGAGTCAAACTTCAAACACTTGACACATGAACCAAGCAAAACCATCAAACAACAAAGTAAATTCATAACAGATGTTCGGATCATAGATATTTGCGAAAGTACGACGTCATTCTCTTCTGATTGGTGTTTGAGATAAGATGACGGATGGTTGAATTTTGTACTTAAATTTTCACTAAAATAAATGTATTCACACATGTAAAATAAAAATAAGTGACTTCTTCAGAATCTCTGTATCTTACATAATTATATCAAATCAATATTCTAGTGATACTTAGTGAATGTCATCATGCCTATTGTTTTTTGTCTGATATTTTTACGGAAAAATATTAAATAGACTTTCTGACTTCCAATCAACCGTCGTAATTTTCCATAAAGTACATGCCACCATTTTAAATGTACTCTTTTATAGACTACTTCCGTTCTGTTTATAATTAAAATTTTCGAATACAATACGCGGTCAGTCTTTTTCTTTTCAAATAAATTATTACTTCCCTTTTATACAACAAATTGGATTCGATTGGTATTGCCTACAATGTTAAACGAGATGGAAACGAATTTTAAATATCTATTCAATTAAATAACTCTCGTCAACACTAATATCGAATATACACTGTGGGCCGAAATAAAGGAGTACATTTTTTAATTGAAAATATCTTTGTTTTTTGGGCGATCTATTTTCTTTTTGCAGGGCTAATAACCTAACATGTCCTCAACATGACTGTAAATTTGGAAGAAAATATAATATACAGGGTCGGACTAAAAAAAATTATATAACAGTGCATTTGAGCTCGTTGCAAATGAAAACTGTTTTAGCTAAAATTGTACTAATATGCTTTTTCAGTAGATAAACTATCCAGAACACTTCAGTAAAAAGGAAATTTTCCGAAATTACCGGATTCGCGGAATACCATTTTTTTATTAAATAACATTTTAACAAATAACACATTTATGAAAACAGTTTAGTAACTTTAAAACTTGAAGTAAAATATTTTTATATTTTTTTTATAAGTCCGACCCTGTATATTATTTTTGCTTCCAAATTTACAGTGATGTTGAGGACATGATAGGTTATTAGTCCTGCAAAAAAAATAAATCGCCCAAGAAAGAAAAAAAATATTCTCAATTAAAAAATGTGCTTCTTTATTTAGGCTCACAGTGTAGTCCAGTAACTGAACACCTGAAAGCTCCTGAAAAGTCGCTGAAGACTTCATCAAGAATCAATTTTTTATCAAAATGCAAGAAAGATATTAAGGGGCATCTACCAAATTCGACCTTGCACAATTATGCTTTGTATAATTTTTTGTTTCCCTACGTCCTCACGTTTATGTTCACATAACGAAAATTTTATTAGAAATATGAGAGCTCCGCAACATGTAGGTAGCCAAGCGGTCCAAGCGGATTTTGGTTCACGTACTACTCTATAAGCTTCGTCAGTACTGAACTGGGAGACCGGCGAGCGTTGTATCAACAATGGAACCGCACGCGACTACCGAAGCAGAGAGACAATGTCAGTCATAGAAGGATAGAAAAGGGATGGATTTTTATCCGATATTTTAGTGGTAGCAACCGAATTTCAATAAGGAATTGTACGGTCATAAGTAATTTGAGGATTCTGAGATTTTTATATAGTATTCATAAAGCTTCAAATTAGACTTCTTATCAATTAGTTTTTCCATTTAATCCATATTTAATTCTTTACAAGGGCTCAAACTTTGCTTAATATGTGTAGTTACCTCATGATTCGTATTTTTTTCAACAAAATTTGGTTAGCATTTCAAAGTTTTTATTCGATGAGAACTCTAAGTTCAACATTAATCTACATGATATATTTTTTTATTAATTTTCAATACATCCATTACCTCAAAATTCTTTGCCAAAAATACTTCGATATTTTGTCAAATCGCTGCCGTTAGATTCCCCTTAAGAAAAATTTCTGAGATCATTCAAGACCTCCGAAGGTTCTATCGAGGGTTCTATCATAAAAATAATTAGGGTAAAAGACTATTTCTTTCAAAAATATGAATCATCGGAAATTGTCAAATGTCATAGACAGCAGATCTCTTACAGGCAGAGCATCAGCAGCTGAAATGAGACTTTTAGGTCTCATTATCTCGATAACTATCGAATTTTCGAAGAAAATGATAGTGACCATTTCTGTAGATAATTTTTTACTGAATATAGTAACCAATCAAATTACTTAATTTCAAGTCATGTGTCAAATTTCATCCAATCACCGCTGTATTACAGCGATAATATCCTACATGTGGTGTTTTCAGTTTGGTGTTTACTTTTTATTACATTAATTAAACGTCAAACTGACAACTGGATTAAAAATGTCGTATTGCATTGCATTAGGTATTGCATCTAACGATTCAATTAATTTACCAATTGTACTTTTCACAACTGTAGTTTTAAATAAAAATAAATACTATTTGATTAAAATTGATAAAGTTTGTATTGAAAATTATTAAACATCAGATTGGCAATCAATTTTTTGAAAGCTACAGAGTAAAAAATTATCTTATCGAATACTCCTCGGGTCTTGATAAATACTCAAAATTTTGTCGTAGAGAATCCTTCAAGCGTGTTGCTCAAAGATAATAGCCCTCGGCCTGCGGCTATTATCAAGCAACACGCTTTCAGCATTCTCTATGACAAAATTATCTCGGTATTATCAAGACCCTAGGGGTATTACTACTGATAATAATAAGACGATCTTCATTATCTGAGGAAAAATTCTCTAATTCGCATATTAAGCCAGATATTAGCGGGAAACCCGTTTTCCAGGGTTTAGTGGGCCATTTTCCACCCCTTCCGTAAATTCAATCGCGTTCAGTTTTTTCTCGTTTAAAAAGACCTGCGGTGACCTACAAGTTGAGCCCAAAGTGAAGTCTTCAGGGACTTTTTAGGAGCTTTGTCCCTTCATTTACTGGACTAATACAAAACATATTTCACATAGTTGAAAATATTCATCATCAACTTAATTTTCTTAAATACGGACCTGGATTTTTCTCATTTTACGAATCACTTATTCCATTATGGCTACCATAACATATTTATATTGGAATATTTGTACCCAAACGGCTCTGTATTAAAATTAAATGTCAGAGACAACATAAATGTTTGAACACTGAAATTATCAAGAATTTCGATTTTAAAAATTCCTCTTGACTTGGCGCCTTTTAATAATCAATGGTCTGCTTAGACTGTTGTGAAAAATTTCTTTTATCGTATGCATAAAAAACAAATTATAAATGCCATTAGAATACCAAACATAATAAAATAATTTCTAATTTCTAGTTATTTAAATTGTTAATACGTGACCTTCAAACTACACGTCTCGAACACGTCATATTATGACTAATCTTTTAGATACAAGTTAGTTTTTTTAAAGTTTTTCAATCAATACTAATAATTTCTTTTCTAATAACATAATTATATGAGGCTAGCAGCTTTTTATTTAAACCATCTGTTTTTTACAGTTAAATGTACCAAAAAATTGAGTTTTCTATAAAGTAAACCATCGTTACAATTTCACTACTTACTATAAAGTAAACCATCGTTACAATTTCACTACCACTCGATCTCTTAAGACGTTAACTGCTATCGAAACGTCACTAGGCTATATCTCATGAACCGTTATAGTTGGACAGTTGAAATTTTCACTGATGAGTAAAAAAACAGAATACGGGGTTTAACAATGTTTTTTTTATTTCAGCTGGCGACTCGGAAGCAGCCGTCGAACTTCGAGAGGAAAAATATGAAATCCACATCGAACGATCTCAAACAGGTTTAGGTTTATCGATAGCCGGCGGCCGTGGTTCGACGCCTTTTAAAGGCGACGACGAAGGCATCTTTATATCTAGGGTAACTGAAGGTGGTCCCGCAGACTTAGCAGGTCTCAAAGTGGGCGATAAAGTTTTAGTAGTAAACAATTTTAACGTGGTGGGCGTTAGCCACTACGATGCCGTTGAAGTTTTAAAAGCATCGGGTCCCGTATTAATCTTGGAAGTAACCCGAGAAGTTACTAGGTTGGTGAAACCTCCTCCTAGTACTTTTATAACCAGCAAACACAGCCCCACGCCGTCTATAACTAATAGGAGTGATGTAGTTAAAAATAACATACCTCCACCTCTACCACCACCCTTAGAAGATGACGTTACATTACAAAAAATTCTAATTCACACTACGCTGATTAGAGATTCCAGAGGTTTAGGTTTTAGTATAGCAGGAGGCAAAGGCTCCCAGCCGTTCAAGGCTGACTCCGATGCTATTTTCGTCTCACGTATAACTGAAGGTGGGGTCGCCGATAGAGACGGCAAACTATCTATTGGCGATAAAGTACTTTCTATAAACGGAGTAGATTTGACGGGAGCTCTGCACGAACAAGCCGTCGGTATGCTTACGGGTGTAGAACGATTCGTAAGGCTTGTGTTGGAGAGGGAGGTTCCTATTGAGAAAAATGGCGATGGGGTTAGTCCTGGACCACAACAAAGTCCGAGATTATTTGGATTACCTAAACCTTATACGGGATTGTACGCTGCTAATAGCTACATGGCTAATCGACCTGGATATAGGAGATCTATGGAACTTGAAAAGAAGGTATGTTGGGCTTTCTTATATGACATTTATTTTCAACTTTAGAGACCTATACTTCATGAAGATTTCGTTATTATTAGCCCCTCTTCCATATTTTAAGCCTTTGGTACAAACTCCTGGAGTACCCTGTACATTGCAATGATTACGGTTTCATAAGTGTTGGTATCATAACGTATTCTCGCAAAGTCTTGGATTTTTATAGCTCGTGTCGTTAAAGTAAAGTTTATATGCAATCACAATCGCCAATTAAAAAGTACATACTTTTTCAATCTGGTGCTACAGCAAGCGGTCTTGAAATGAAAAGATTACGGAAGAAATAAAAAAAGAGGCGTCATTACTTACACAATACAGATACGGATTTAATATTTTTTTCAAATAGAAACCTATAATATTGGTAGTTTAAATTATGAAAATGATGAAAAACACGATATTTTTATTCAATTTTAGATAATTCAATTAGTATTTGATGATTGAAGCACGTCGTCTGTTCCCAAACATCATCGGACGCTGTCAAAAAAAAACCTTTCGTAACTCCGTAGCTGAATTGGATCGTCATTTTGTTATACTAGCAGCCTTAGTTCTTCGTTTCGTCATACCTCGTAGCTGTCCAATTCTTCGATTTGTCATACTCTGTAGCGGCCTTCGTTCCTTCTTTTATCATTCTTGGTAGCGGCCTTGGTTCTTCGTTTTGTGATACACTGTATCGGCCTTAGTTCTTCGTTTTGTTATACTCTGTAGCGGCCTTTTTTTTCGGGTCGAGATGGGAAATTCATGTTCGAATGGGTCCTTAACCAGTAGCCAGACAGTGTTGGACTCATCCCCACGGGAATACCTATCAACTAAACCCACCTCAAACTCGCCGATACTTCCGCCTTGGAATCACTACCCCAGCATACTTCAAGACGGACGGCGGTCCATCACACTCTCCGTCATCTTTTCCCTTCTATCTCTCCTACCTCTTACATGCCATGCCGAGTCCTTCTCTTTCCCTAATCATGCTCTCTACTACGCCATTTATTTCCATCCATTCCTCCTCACCCCTCAACATAATCTCCACCATATTTTCCCAATTCACCACCTCTCCCAGTTTATTTTCCAATTTCTTCAAAACCTCCTCGCTTTTCCAACATCTAAACGGCCTTGGTTTTTCGTTTAGTCGTACTCTGTAGCAGCCTTGGTTATCCGTTTTGTCATACTCTGTAGCGGCCTTGGTTTTTCCTTTCGTCATACTCTGTA
>CAJUYH010002542.1:0-30122 GCA_910591685.1 Galerucella tenella
AAGAAATTTTGACAGGAATGTCAAAATTTCCTAGCGATTTGCGGAAAAGTAAATTATGGATCATGGACCTTACAGTTTGAAAATACACAAAAAATTAAATGGGAAATGTAAAGAAATTGAAGATTTATATCAATTCTAAAACAAGACAGCTTGAAAAACATTATTTTTAATAGCCCCTTTATTTAAAAAGGTTTTACTACTACCATGCTATTTCCACAAATCGAAATGACCAAAACTTTTCACCCTCTTTCCATCTATTATCTAATAAGGAGTCTACCAAACAAGTGAAGCATAAACTCATCCTAAAATCTACCTGTCAAGAACACACTATAACAATCTTTACAAAAACTGCCCTTAAATAAGGGTTTCAAATGTCTTTCTACCTGTCTTAGTTGTACGGTCCCAAAAATTTATTACACTGAAAAAAAAACCATACGAAATTTATTTTCTATCTTCATAATTGACATAATTGGGACACATGAAAGGATCTGGATTATCTATTTAGAATCCCAACCGCTTCCAAGCTTTGTTTTTTCTAGGAAATCATGGAATTTGATGAAGAAGCTTTTCTGGGTTAGAGAAATAAAATTTTTACTATCAGATGTGGGTTAAATTTTTTTCTGAGTGTCGAATATACCTGGGACCTTTTGCACGTGTTCAAATTGCTTTTCTAGATTATCTCGATGATGGAGGGCTAGCGGTAAAAAAGGCATTATTTTACATTTTAATGCTTGATATAATGGCCAGAAATCAGTAGGTGGCAACAAAATATTTTTAATTATAAATGTAGGATTTTTTTTATTTGTGTGTCAATTTGTTATTTTTGAAAAGGTTAGGTTAAAATTTTTCATCGTTCTTACAAAAGTTTTGACAGGTTTTGTTAAATTTCATTTACATAAGTGTCAGAGAGACGACCGATTAAATTGGATTGATGAATTTCAAGAGACACAACAAAAATGTTTTCTTCCTGTGGCTTTATAATTATGCGGTTAAACTGGTAATTTAAGGACAAATATTTGCGTGATTTTTTAATCTTCACGACCTATTAGCTTTTTAAAACGACAGCTGCTGTTTCTTCGATGATTCACAAGTTTAAACTTGTATATTCTTGCATGATTCATAATCTCATATCAACCTTGATTCGCAAACAGTATTCAGGTAAATAACACAACAAATATTTCGAATTCGAAACCATCCAACCTCAAAAACTTATCAGATAATCAACTAATACAGTTTCCTAGATAATATTTTTCCAATTATCTCCAACAAACATCTTTTTCGAGTAAACTAAACAATCTTATATACCTGCTTATCTCTTGTTAACAATAAAAAATCCAAGACGCTCGAGTGCGTTTCTTACTCAAAAATTTTGACAATTTTCAAAATAAAGATGACACATCTATACACAAAGATTTTTCTGTAACATAATATTTTGTGTAATATTACCGACAGGGGTGGTATTATCATAGAGTCCTGATATGTTTGTAGTAGCGTTAGTTCATCTATGCGCAAGGAATGGGATTTGATTTTTGTTAGGAAATAAAGAATACAATTTTTGGAAGTTTTTGTAACGGTGTGTATACCGAGGGGGATGATGCGGAATGTTCAAACATGGATTAAAATATTGAATTACAATTTTTTCGGTCGGATTCATACAGAGCAATTGGGTAAACAAATTATAAGATTTGATTTTGAAAAAATATTTTAAAGGTCGAGGACAAGATGTAATAACAAGTATTTGGTTTCGGATAATAAGGATTCTGTGTAATAAGGATGTCAAAAGAAATAAAAGTTTTGGAAAACTCAAAATATACAGTGCTATTCAAAAGATCTAATCATCTACCTCGATATTCTTCATCCAGGTAACGTCTTACTACACCATAATAATGTCCAGGAGCACCATCTTGTTGAAATGTTATTTCCAGATGGCCCAATTCATCTGGATTATCTTCCAGAATTTCAAGAATTAACGGCTCAATTGCATTATCTCCAGATACACTTCACCACTTAAATTTGAATTTAGGAAAACAGGACCAACTATGTGGTTTCCCAAAATACCTGCCCTAACATTGACTTTTTCTGGAAATTGGGTATGTTGTTCACGAAAGGTGCGAGGATTTGTGTCACTCCAATACCTTACATTTTGTGTATTCACATTTCCATTGAGGCAAAAAGTATTTTCGTCACTAAAACAAATTGTTTTTGTGTAATGTGGGTTTTGACTAATTTTATTTGTCAAACATTCACAGAATCCGAGTCTTCTGTCGGGGTCGTCATCCGAAAGGTGGTGCACCATTTTTAACTTGTATGGATGAAATTAATTTTAGCCAACACTCTCTGTACTGTACTTTTACTCACTTCACAGATAGACGCAACTTTAGTTGAAGAGGAAGTAGGGTTTACTACCATTTCAGCAACTATATCAATTTTTTTATCATCACTAAATGTTGGCCGACCAGATCGTGTGGCATCTTGAACACTACCTGTTGCTTCAAACTTGTGAAGAAGCTCCCTCAACTAAAATCTCGAGAGAGGGCGATCTGGGTATATCTCATTAAATAAACGTTCCGCTTCATGGAGATTCTTTCTAGATTCACCAATTTAACCACTAACTAAACTAAGGCAAAAGATTTAAACTGTCATAAAACACTGTCAAACATTCTACAGAAAATATTGGGTCTGCCTACTTGGGTATTTGAAAATCTAGATTTCTATTGGTCAATTTTTCAGTTTTATAATGAAAACCAGTGCCTGAAAATTGGCATTTAGTTAACAACTTAAAGTATAGGAGTAAAAAAATATAATTTTTACAATCAAATTTGTATTTCTTTTCAATACCATCTGCTCTTTTTACATCTTCCGACTAGTCTGAACAAGTTCAAGATCCAAAAAAATAAATCTCACGTGTTCAATATCACAAAAGACGCAATATATTTTTCAATTCCTTCAAGTTAAACATTTAAAACAGGATAACAAAAGGATAATACCGTGTGACTCACGGCATATCCTTTTGTGTAGGAGGTGCCAGTGACCTTTTTTGCGTCTTTTTATTGTGTGAAAAGTGCGAGTGAATAGGTTATTTTTTTTTGTTATTGCGTATGTGAGTCTAGCAAGTTCTGACTTGTTGGATATCGAATGATCAAGAGAAACCCCGCATAATTATATAGACCAGCGTTTTCCAAATTTTCTTTTTCATCTTAAATAATCTTCCTGAACTACTTGAGGACATCCTAACCTTATGTACATATTACGAGAGATAAGATAAAAAAAACTGTTCTATTTGTTCTTGCAATTAATATTTATATTAAACGGAGTAACAATTCGGAGCACGTTTGCCAATTACCAACTTTGACTCTATATAAAACAAAAGTAAGGTGTGAAGTGGGATAAGGTCAAGGTTGGGTTAGGTTCAGGTCGGCTGTCAATTGATCAATTCTCAACAACAATTCTCATGTAATAGTTATTAATACACGAGCATGAATCTATAGCTAAGGCGACGAGGAATTCTGGGATCGATGCCACGAGCTGCAGGTGGATAGACTGCATGCTCAGAAGCAGGCTCATAGAATCAACTCTGATGGGGGAGACAATGGCCGTACGTGCAACCAGGGGTTGTCCGCAGGGGGAGTACTATCCCCGCTGCTGTGGAACCTGGTCATGGACGGGCTCATCAGAACCCTACACAGAGAAGGATTTAACACCATAGGATATGCAGACGACCTGGTAATTCTATCCCTAGGTAAATACAACAGTACAACCAGAGACAGACTCCAGATGGCTTCAAATGTAGTAACAGGCTGGACTGTGAAAGAAGGGCTACGTATTAGTCCTTCGAAAACACAGATAATTGCGTTCAACAGAAGAAGGAAAAGGAAAGGACTTGGCCCTCTGACGCTTCAAGGTGAACCAATACGATTGTCGGATGAAGTAAAATATCTTGGGGTTATCCTAGACCCAGGCTTAACTTGGAACCGACACCTCCAGCACGTGATCAAGAAAGCAGAGGTGACATTCATGGTTGCCAGACGCACTTACGGCTACGGCACTAAATGGGGACGTAGACCCAGCATGGTACACTGGCTGTACAAAATGGTTGTCATTCCCAGGATCACATATGCATCTCTGGTATGGTTGGCCAAAGATCAGACAATCCTCTGCTATGCTAAAACTAAGCAAGGTCCAAAGACTTGCATGCATTGACATTACAGGGGCGCTGGAGACAATGCTAGACCTTCCTCCGCTACATTGTGTCATAATGTGCGAAGCAAGGGCAGCACTAACCCGACTGGAAAAAGCATCAGACCATGACGTGGCACATGGGAGAGGACACACAGAGATAAGGCATGTGGATGATGACATTTTCAAAATGCCACATGACCACCAAATATATCTTTCGCAAGAACTTCCAGATTGTCATCAAAGATCGAAAGGAGCTTGAGGAAGAGAACGCACCACCACTTAGTAGAGCGAATGAACTGATCTGGTATACAGACGGATCAAAAAATGAATCGCAGGCAATGAAAAAGCTGACGAACTCGCAAGTGTAGGATCGTCAACTCTGATGAACGGACCCGAACCTGCTGAAGGGCATCCGCAGATGCTTAACGAGGTCATGGTAAAAAGGGTGGGTAAAAGAACAATCCATAAAACTCTGGAAAAATACGCCCAGGCAAACTCATGGGAAGAAATTTAAGAAAGAACCATCAGAAAAAGTGGCAAAAGAACTCCTGCAATGAGCAGGAACAAACTACGCACCATAACGGGGCTTCTTACGGAACACTTTCCCACAAAGGAGCACCTGAACAAAATAGGGCTGTATAACGGAGACCTTACATGCAGAAGATGCAAAAAGGATACCGAAACAACTCTGCACATATTATGCAACTGTGAGTCGCTGGACCACAGAAGGTAGAAACTGTATGGTAGACCCCAAATGACTCCAGAAGACTTCTACAACCAACCAGCAAAAAGCCTGTATGAGCTAATACAGGGAACGGAATGACTGAATAGGCTGTAGTCAGGAACACTAGGAGTATCCACAATAAGCCCAGGAGGCTGAGGTGGTACCGGCGAAGGGACGGCTCCTTAGAAAAAAAAATACACGAGTATTAACCTTGATTCGTATGCTTGCTTTATGCGAGTATAGTTATTAATACATATTATAATTTTTTTATTATACCTCGTATAAAAATTTATTTCAATATTATCAATTTTTACAGAATAAATTTACGATTAGTGTGAGTGATACAATTCATCATGATCCAAGAGCAGCTGCTTCCAAAAATTTCCTTAAAAACATCCCTTTCTTAAAGAATTCCGCATCCTTTTCTTGAAATCCTTTCAAAAGGATTGTTATATTCCAAAAAGGACCGTGGACCGTAAACAGTACAGTATCAAATTTTGCACAAAAATACCCCATTCTACAGTAAAATCAGGTAAAAATTCTCTGTTAAAATCGAAAACAACCCCTTGAAAATATTTCCAATATCATAACTGACCACCGAATGAACCTGCATATTCCAAAAAGTTTCTACTCGACCGAAAAGAGAAAAAAGAAATCAAAGTAAAATGGGTTAAAATCCCTCCCTCGCACACATACATAGGCGCAAATCTTTTTTAAACACCCTTACATATACCATCTGCCTTTATTAAAATCGTGGGAACTTCATATACGTCGCGATTCTCACGGACCCAAACACCCTATACACATACAACTTCCATCTCTGTCCCACTTTCTAAAAACCACATACAAGCGTCGATTCTCGAACCTCAAGAAACACCTGTCCTTATACTCGATTTTCATTTGTCGAGGGTGGAACCCCTCTAAGGGACTCTGACGTCACCGATATACAGCACTATAAAAACCCGCACTTGGTTTGGAAATTCATTCGCTTTTTCGAATACGTTCAAGTACGATCCTAAAGATATTAAAAATGAGTTTTTACGATAACGACAATTTTATCAACGACAACAAGGTCAACGACAAAAAATCCAAATCGACCATACATCAAATTAAAAAATTGATCAAGTGCTTTTTGAAGAAGAACAAATCCACTTACGTGAAGAATCCACAGCCGAGTTATTTATACGAAGATGAAATCAGTGATAATTTGGCCAACGAAATTTTAGAAAACGAAATTTTCGAAGATATCGATAATTGTGAAGAATATGCCGGTGTACCTGTTTACGAAGATGGGGAAATGGATGTGGTTCCGGTTGTTCGAGGCCAGCGGTATATTCCTGTACATTTCGCTAGAACTGAAGCTGGTACTTTTTTCTGGACCTCCATCACCACTCCTGACGCTGATATTTGTTGCCGGGGTGATAAAAACGCTATTTGCAACTACCAAGTTCCTCAAAGGCAAGTACCTAATGACAGATGGGCCCAAGCCTAATTACTTATCGTAAGACGGTTCTATCTGTGATGTCCACACCCCAGTGCCTTTTATTTTGTGATGGTATTTGCTCAAGATTTTATATTATTTTTTTATTGACTGATGTCAAGTGTGATATTTGTAATTTTATATTTTTTTGTCAGATTTTTTCTGAATATTTGTGATAAAAGCTTTAATTTTTATTTTAATATTGTATAAAAGCATGTCTTCCATTTTTAAGGTTTAAGAAATAAATTTATATTAATTGATTATGATTTGTTTCCTTTTTTTTTCTACTTTTCAGTGTTAATTTTCCAAAAAAAAAAATAAAAATAAAAACCTGGCGTGTACAGGAATTTATTTTATATAACCCAAAATGGAACTGAGAAATTCTTTAAGAGATAAATAATGGGTAGGTAGCTTCAAGGTTTAATAATATACCTTTGAAGATGCAGGTAGAAATTCATAGAGTGGACCACTGAATTTTTACAAGATTTTATAAAGGATTTTGGTTTGGATGGTTTGATAATTTAGTTATTTTTCGGTGTGTATATACAGGGGGGATTAAAAATATTTATAGTTAATTTAATAGGTATAAATTTGAAATACTATACAGAGAAGCGAAAAAATCTGGCACCAAGTCATTATCTTTGAAAGGAATTAACATATAATTATCAAATACGGGACTATAAACGGTATTGAATTGTGTTTTTTTGGCAGTTTCGTTTAAAAACGAAAAATACAATACTGTTCATAACCCTAAAATTTGATAATTATATGTTTATTATTTTCAAAGAAAAAGACTTTCTCGCTACCCTGTATATTGGAAAATAGAAATAATTGAGAGACAAGATTTTTTCCTTTTTATAGAGAATCTCATGCTGAATATTTGGCTTTTATTGCAAAGAGATAGGAATAACAGTTATATAGTTATAGGCAAAAGTCATGTGGAGTCATGTGATGATAAAAACTTTCAACTCTCTATTTTCACACTATTATATGGATATATTCGTGATTTACGGGGCCAAATTAGTTAGATTTAATTTATTGTAAAATGCGGAAGCAGATTTTGAAAATTTTAATTTTGTTATACGAATCAAATGTGACATATACGGGCTAAAAAATCATACTGGCCATAATAATTTCGAATTTAAATTTTAGATACATATTCCTAAAGGTCTCTAAGAGAATCTAAAAAAAATTAATTACGAAAATATGAAAAATTCTCACAAAATAGAATAGTGATTTTGAGACATTATATTGAAATATGGGCATATTTGAGAGGCGAAAAATCTTCTAATAGAACAATTTATGCTTAATCAAATAACGTAGCCTAGAGAGAACTAGGTATGTCAGTTATAAAGTTATAGCTAAAAAAAGTCATCAAATCATTTCAAAAACTTTTTATAGGGATTTTCTTGATCTTAGTGGGCGCTGTGAAAATTTTTATCAAAGGTAATACCACGAAAGCTTCAAATTTTATCGATAATTTTTTCTTTTTCACTCAAACTTGTTTATTTGGCAAAAATATGAAAACAAACCGATTGATAAAATCACGAGTCCGTTAGGACGAGGGATTTTATCTAAATTCGGTTTGTTTGAATGTTTTTGCCTCAAAATTTCACGAGAGAAAAACTAAAAAATCATATGTTTAAACGTTTTATTTATTGCAAAGCCAAAAAAATGATAACATTATGAAAAAAAATTACTTATTTATGTAAAAAGTACAATTATTATAATTGTACGTTGTAGCATTATTTTGGGGATTGTTTTGCATCATAACCTGTGATGAATTTAAGTTAGAAACTGAGGATTCCTTTTCTTTATTTTTATTTTCTCGAAGGTTCTCTATAAGTTGGAAATGGTGTTCTTCATTTAATTGTAAATATGGTTTCAAAGAATGGGCAGAAGAATGTCCTGTAAGCTTAATTACTTCTTGTTCACCAACTACTCCTTTTGCTAATGCATATATTGCAGAAGCTCTATGTGAATGATTGGTTATTTTTATTTTTTTTGTGTCTATACCAATTGATTCCACTTTGAAATTGTATTAATTCCCAATGGTGAATTTTTGTACCATATTCCTTTCTCCCAATTTGGATGTACTGTTAAAAATAATCTTGTTGTTGTTAGATAAGGATTGGATTCTCTTTTTTCAATAATTTTTTAAAATAAACGAACGGGACACAAATTGTTGTTAGCATTATTTCTTACCAGCCACTTACTGCCAGATAAAGCTTTTTATCCTCCTTGTGTCTTTTTGGAAAAGATTGGATTATATTCTACCCTGCCAGTAAAATTACCTTTATTATCATATTCTTTTTTTAGAGTAATTAATATCACAATTAGCAGCTTCATTTCCAGTTCAAAGGCTCGTAACAAAAAGGAATGGACTAAATTTGTCTACGAAAAGTAAAAAAGCCACCCTGACACCCGTAGGGTAAACCAGGGTTAAGATTATATATTTATATATAATTTCCACGCCATGCTAATTCGAACGAACATAAACGGAAAAACTTCTTTTGTAACCCATCAGGATTATCTTCAGAATAGCTTTCTACCATTTTCATTAATTCTTCTTTGGTAAAGGCGTTAGAACTTCTTTTTCTGGTTTCAGGTTCAGCCTGAAGCTTTTTACGTTTTGTAACCCTGGCCAATCTAGCAAATTTATAGGTAATATCTTTAAATGGATCAATTTTGATGTTAAATTCTAGAAAATATTTTTCCTGAACCATTTGAGCAGTCGTATTCCAAAGTGTTTTCACGCTAGCTTCAGTATAATCAGTTCCATCTCTTTTTTTCATGTTAAAACCGTAATCTTCAAGAATTTTTGCTATAACTTGTTCAGAATAAGTATCCTAACGTATAATTACGTGCGTCCAGAAACATTCTAAACTGTTCCCACTTTTTTGTCTTCATTGTATTTCACTGTATACTTTGCTTAATTGTACTCTCTATTTCATTTATTGAATTATTTCCAAATCTTGTATTATTCATGTTAATAATACTTATTTAAATTTTTGAAACAGTTTTATTAATTTTTAGACAGTTAAATAATAGTTTCCTTAGAAACCACTAACAAAGATTTTATATTGAATTTTATCACAGAGTGATAGAATTTTATACACATAGATTTGATATATTAAACGTCAAAAAATTGCCGCGACAAGACAAAAAATTGCCAGTTCAAAACCTTCAAATTTTGTCAGTTATCAATTTACTCTAGTGAAATAGTCAGTATAATACCGAATGATGGGCAAGAATAATGCATTGCTATTGGTCAAAACCACCAAAATGTCAGATTTGGAAGAGTGAAAAAAATAATCAACTGTATTTATATAAAAACCAAAAATCGTAATCTTTACATCGAAATTCTCAAATACTGTCCTTCCTCAAATTCCAAACGTCACACTATCCTTTTACATTCCACATTCCGTTGGATCGCATGTGTTGCATGTGCATCAAGTGTGCAGTACATTACCACCCTTAAAATGCCATCCACCTGCTCTCCCCTTGGTATGTAAACAATAACCAACACACACACACACACACACCTCTTCAACCATGTCTGAACCTTCAACCACCCTCATGTGCATGTGTAAAATCCATAGAGAGTGTGGGAAAGTCTCGACTAATATACCACGGTGTTTTTTTTTGGATGCTCTAAGAAGGGTATATTGAGAGATGAAGTGTGTGGGTTTGTTGAATATCAGGTTGCTGTTTTAATAGGGCCGTAACTTAACAAATTTTATCGAGGAATGAAAAGTGACATTCTGTATATTATGATTGTTTTTTTAAAGAAATTGGCGGCTTAAGAAGATAAGTATAGAAAATTACAAGCCAGTTATGTTTCCGCTTCTCTTTCGATATACAATTATACCTTCACTGCCTTATTTTTAACTTTAATGTGAAAACAGCCACAAAATCAATTACAAGACATGACCGACATGGAAAAAAATAAATTACATATTGAAGTGTGAGAAATGAGTGATTAAGCGTCAAAAAGGATAAATAATCATGTGTCTTTCATTTCAACTGACATATTTGGAAAGGACAGTTATTAAAGAACTAATAATCCACCCTTGGGGGAAAACCCCAAGTATCTTTCAAGCGGAAATCCACGCCATAAGAAAATGCGCCCAGTTCAATATTGATAAAGGATACAGAAGACAAAGGATTATCACAATGTCGGATAGTCAAGCAGCCATTAAAGCACTGAGATTTTTAACAGGGATCCTAACGGGACATTGTCGCCTGAAAGGGCACCTGAAAAAGCTCAAAATAGTGGAGGAAGAAGAATACAGATTTTGTGGAATGGAAGAAGAAACCTCCATCCACATACTTTCCAACTGCACAGAACTTCAGAATCCTAGAGCACAGCACCTTGGAGATTACTGGATAGAAGAGGAACATTTACCTAAGTTGAAGCCTGCAGACATCCTAAAATTCCTCCGGAAAATAGGACTCTCCTCAGAAACTGAGTAGAAGTAAGGGGGCACAATAGATCTTTTAGGTCTTAGTGAATGTCACCCCAAAATACATACATTCATACATACGATAAAAGTAATTCACTTTTTTCAAAAATTCCACTTTCTCGATCTCAAAAAAAAATCTATCTACCACTGTATTCAGTTTACGGACATGGAAGCAATATTTTTTAAATTTTATCTACCTGTTACTTTTTCTCGGTCCTTCTAGAGACCGTATCTAATCATTTACATCCTGTCCGATATAGGTACGAAGGCTATTAGGGCCCGCCCACATTACTTAGCGTCTTTTATGAACCTTTTTTTACACCCTCCATCCCAGTGTCGTTACAACAACACTTTCTTATTAAAAAGCTGGAAAACTGCCAAATACTTTCAATATTTTCGGTAGATTTCACTTTTTTCTTAACTCAGAGATTGGACTGTAAATAATTTTAAAATAATGAAGAATTTTCATGATTTTATATTATTTAAGATACATTTTTTATTTATGAGATCCCCGTTTAAAATCGGTTGGATACTACAATGGTTTGCCGTGGTCGTGCACGTGAATGGCCCGAGGGTACTAATAAACGATCAAGCTAGGCCTACTGAGATAATGGGCGTACATGAACTGCGGACCAAAAACCATAAATGATTTTCAAAATTTGTCATGTGTTTTTAATGACCCATGAATTGCGGACCAAGTCGAAAGAGAAGGGGGCTGCATCCTTGTTTTCTATGATAGATTTGAGTGTGTAGTAGTTTGATGTACGTATTTGTGAGGAAGGCTGCATCCTCGTTTTACGTAATAGGTTTGAGTATGTAGTAGTTTAATGTACGTATTTGTGAGGAAGGCTGCATCCTCATTTTCCGTAATATATTTGAGTGTATAGCAATTTGATGTACGTATTTGTGAGGAAGGCTTAGTCCGCAATTCATGGTTTTTAAAAGAGGGGTCTTCTTGGTTTGGTCCGCAGTTCGAGTACGGAATTATTAAAATCAGGTAATCGGTCCGCAATTCGAGGCCGCCGGAGATAATCTATGGTACTTCATGGTACTCGTATTGGACGTTGGGCACCGAACAGGACAGTGGACTGAAGTACCCTTTTTGCCGAAATTAATGGCTTTAACTCAAACAATGTATATAGGTAGATGGAGTTTATTTAAGAGATTACGGTAGCTGTTAGTTTATTATTATTATTATTAAAAATTGAATATGTAGAACATAAATACTTTAAAAATTAAATTGAATATTTCAGAAGCCTTTGAGATGAATAATAGAAATATTTAGGTAATCTTATTAACGACCAAATAGATATATGTGAGTTATTAAAAAAAAAACATTTTTGGCTAAAATTAGATCGTTCAGTTGGGCATATACAGTGTGACCCATTTTGTTTAGACGCACTCCTGTAAGCATTTCTCAACCGATTTTGATTTAATTTGTTTCGAATTTTTACTGTGCAATATGTTTGAGTCCTTGTTTTTGCTTACCATGTTGCCATTTTCAAAATTTGTCTACATTCTACGTAAAATATTACTGAAAATACCACATTCTCCAAATTCATGTTGTAATAACTTTGTCGTTAATAAAAAATTTTTCATTAAATTTTGGTAGTTTATATTTGTGATGATTCTGAATCCAGTGGTATAGTCATATTTGAAAAAAAAATTGCCTAATGTACTTTTGTCTTTTTGGCAGAGAAAAATTATCATAGATAGCTCTGAAAATAGTAATTAAGCAAGGAAAATTTGTGCCAATATGCTGTTTTTAATACTGAATCTAACAAAAAAAATTAAACCAAAATCGGTTGAGAAATGCGGATTTTGCGGGGGTGCATCCAAACAAAATGGTTCACACTGTATCAATAACAATATATTTGCAAACTTACCACTTAAATATCGATGAAAGCCATTTCCACCAAAACCATCAGTTTCATCTGAAAAAGATAAAATTTGTTCATATCTAGATAAACAGTTTTATTATTAAATACCAATAATTATAAAACTAGTTTCAATAAAGTCCTAAAAAAGGCATCTGCCTGTACTATAATAGAATTATTCTTCACTTCATAGGTAATAGGATCCAAATTAATGCATTTTACACAAAAAATTGGTAAAAATACCCTCACGAATGGATTTATAATATCCCTACAATTTCATTATGTAATTAAAAATTTACTGTCTCTATTTCACTTCGCCTTAAATCGTCTCACACCTGACCTGATCGAAGGGTCTGATGTGGCTTTAATTTGTAACAAAAAAAATTGGTCGAAAAATTTTCTTTTTCAACCCATAATTTTAAAAACAACCATGTCAAAAAACAGGCAATTTTATTCGCATTATCTCAAAACATAATCTCGAAACAGATCAAATTGTCATACAAAACGATGGTATTAATAAATGAGTTGGTCGTTCAGGGGCGTACTTAAAATATTTAAAGTTTCAATATTTTTTTTTCAAGAAATTTTCATTATTTTAAAGTCAATTTGATATTGAACAGATGAAATGACGCGTAATTTTTGAAATTCATCAATAATTCATTAAAAATACATCTACAATTTTTTTTTAAATTTTGTTGATCCTAAAACACAAATTTTCAATACGTAGCTGTGTAATCGACCAACTCAGTCATTCATTACTTTCTACTTGCTTGTTCTTTTGCACAACCCCGATGATTACTTGGTAATTACCAATTGAAACCATATCTTCTTAACGAGAGTTAAATTTACCGTAAAAAAATCTGAAATAATAAATAATCAATTACGAATATGGATATTCAATAACAAGTGATTTATTATACAATTCAGTCTATAATAAGGCCAAGCAATAGAGCCACCGTACACTAACTACCGACAAGTAAATTCACTTGCGTCGGAACGTTTGAAAATTTTGGTACATCTTTTCTCTGGCGCCTTACACGTCTGTTATCATAATACAACAGTTACGAGGGACAGTCGTTTGGTTAAATACGTGTATTACTGATTTACGGCACAATCCGATACAGGTTTTCAGGGCACAAAATACTACTATAGAGAAATTTATTAATTAAAGCTTAAGATTCAATAATAGTACATTGTTTACCGGGTAGGAAAAGCTTAACATTCCTGGACGACTGTCTCGGCTTGCGCCTCGACTTAGCAACACAGAGTCCAGGAATGTGGCTTTTCCTACGAGGTAAACATACTATTTTTCCGCAAATCGTTTAAAATTCGACAGATATTGATTGATTTAAAAAAAAACGTGATAATTTTATTCCCAAATAAATGGTGCTTTGAAATTCCTAATAAAATTACTTGGGTTACTATGGAAACGTATTGAGGTTGAATTGTCAAACTTGACGCTTATAAATTTAATTGCTGGTGTTCTCGAAAGTAAAATGATAAGTGATGATGAAATTTCCATTCCTGGGACTCCTCCAGAGCTGGTTGAGGCAGTGAATACTGCTTCATTAGAATTATTGCCAAAGAAATCAAGAGAAAAGTACGAAAATGCATACAGACGTTTTATGGATTATCGCATGAGTAAAAATACGAGTTCTTTCTCAGAAAATGTTGTAATGGCATACTTCCTAGACCTTTGTTTAAAGATGAAATCTTCAACATTATGGGCCAATTATTCAATGCTGAAGTCAACCCTTGCACTTAAACACAATGTAGATATATCTACATACTCAAAACTTCGTTCTTTATTGAAACGGCAAGCTCAAGGTTATAGGGCAAAGAAATCTAAGATTTTAACGAAGGAAGAAATTGAAAAATTTATCCAGGAAGCTCCAGATAAAGAAAATTTAATGATTAAGGTAATTTACAAGGTTTTAATTTCTATTTAGATTATAGCTTTATTTATTTTTTTAGGTGGCTGTAATATTTGGTATTTCTGGGGCCTGTAGAATGGATGAGTTAGTCTGAATGACTGTACACGATATAGAAGACTTAGAATCTAAGCTTTTAATCAGCATACCTGATTCGACAACCAACAAACCAAGATCATTTGTAATTAATCAGATCTACTTGAATGTTTATCGAAAGTATGTTTCGTTAAGACCAGAAAATATGAACAGTGACCGATTTTTCTTTAAATATCAAAGCGGAAAGGGTTGTAGACAAGTGGTAGGAATTCATCAATTTAGAAAAATGCCCAAAATAGTTGCTACTTATTTGAACTTGGTAAATCCGACAGAATATACTGGTCACTGCTTTCGTCGGTCTTCTGCAACAATATTGGTTGACTCTGGTGCCGACATAACTAGTTTAAAGAGGCATGGCGGATGGAAGTCATCAAACGTTGCTGAAGGATATATCGAAGAATCGCTTAACAATAAGGTTGAGGTGGCAAATAAAATTTTCACAGTACAAAATATTCAACAAAATGACCCTACCACCCTGCATGTTGTCCAAAATGTTTCTCATAGTTCTAAGAGTGTTCCTCCAATGTTCAATAATTGTACTAACTGTCAAATTACTGTAAATATAACAAATTGATCTTAAAAATGTATTCAGCAATGACTTGATGTTTTCAAAATATAAATTAATTCCTTATAAGCAATGTGTTTTCAATCATTTATGTAGAACACTAACAACTGTACGGAAATATCATTTCCTTACAGTAAGGAAGTCCTGACTTTTTCTTCAAGAAATTTTGACAGGAATGTCAAAATTTCCTAGCGATTTGCGGAAAAGTAAATTATTGATTACATTGTTATGTTTAACAAAGTAATGATTACAAATGTTTAAGTATACTTAGTTTGGGGTGTTGTTTCTGTAATTTTAGTATTAATGTTACGATTAGCAAATTTAAGTGTATAATAAATACTCAATCTTGTATACAATGAATAAAAATAATCAACTGGGAAATTTGTACGAGGATGCAACAATTTAACATTCTTAAAGCTATTATTAAGCTTCATACCGACACCATATTCAGGGGCTATTTTATTAAATTGAACTATAAATGCGTTTACCAATTCTATAACGAGTTCCACAAAATTTTTGAGAGGCACAAATGTTGGATAAAACACTATAATCTTTATATTTCATAAAAACGGAAGATTCTCCTTCTAGATCATTTATCTAAATAAATTCTAAGCAAGTGTTACAGGAATGCTGCAATAAACACTTTTTAAGTAGGTATCCAGTAACGTATACCAGTGCATTCCCATCCACACTTTTTATATTTCTATAATCAGTCGTAAACACTTTTAGAAGAGTATAAGTATTATTTGTAGTCGTAGAACTAACTGTACTTTTAAGCAATTCAGATTTTGTATTAAGCAAAAATGCAAATTACAAATTTTTATCCTATTATAACATTGTTCCACCGTTATATTGGCATATCGGTGGTTTTCTTTAAAACCCAAAGCATTTTTCCAAGCTTCACATCTGCAATAAAAAATGTTTACTGGTATACTACTAAATTAACTCTTTTCTTACCTAATTTTGTCTTTTGCGCATCTAAAAAAACGGTCTCTCTTTCAGTTTACTGCGACAATCATCAACAGAACAATATACCACTCCAGGTATTTTGCAATGAAATGTCTTTGTTGAACCGTATGGTAAGACTGCATTTGATTAGTATAATTTTGATATGTTTTGGACACGCGAATATTTTTGAGAAATTTGTTTATAAACATTTAAAAATTCATATAACGTAAAAAGTACTGAAATCAACAAAATAAGGGGTCGAGCGAGCTTATCCAGGAAATTTGCCTAGGCCTAGGCCAAGCCTGACCTTCGCACTACACAATTTCATTTATATACGGGGTAAGAACGACAATTTGCTACTTCCACCCTGGTATTTCACACATTTTCCAATTATCCTAAAACTAGTTCTTTTTCTAACCGAATTGTATAGAGCGATTCAAATTTAAGTGCCTTAAAAGAGGATATAGAGAGTAATTGTAGTATATAGTAGATTGTAAAAATTTGTAAAGAACCTTTTTGAAATACACCTACTACTATAATTTAGTCCATTCACGAGTACCATTCTGATGTTTTGAAGTAGAAAACTATTTTGTGGTACTCATTTTGTTGAAGAACATTTTGATTTATCGGCACTTTTTGAATTTCGAAAAAACGTGAAAATGATTCTATAGTATAGAGAGAGAGGAATTGTAAAGCTTTTGTATTTCCGTTCCATTGACTGTTCATTTTACCGAAAAGATATTTTTCAATTATTCGGTAATTATATGCCTCTAAAGAAGCCCTTAATTTTTATTTTAGCTTCCATCAAGGAGGTAGCAAAAAAATTCACATAGTGGTGCAGTACAGTACAATCTTCACTTCAAAATATTGCGATTCAAACCTGTTGATATTAAGAGAGATACAGGGTGTTGAACATGTAATTTTAATTTTCGTTTTTTACAATAACTTTAACGCTATTTGACGTATATGCACAAAAATTTGAGGTTGGGGTTTTTTGATATGAGAAATCATAATTTTGTACCTATTTCGATGTATATTGTAGAGGGCGCCACATAGGCCACGTATGCGGCATAAATATGCGCAAAACTTTTTTGCCTTTTACATTAGCACTACTTTTTTAAAAAATAATTTAAGCCACATTATTACAACAAATAAAAGGTATACTTGTAAGTATCCCCAAATCTTAACGGTTTTAGAGATAATCACATTTTAGTGATAATTATCTAATGAAATTACGTTCGAAAAATGTAGTTGTGTGTACGATATTTCTACTTATCGTACATCGAAGGTCATAAAGCTTATAATAGCAGAAGATCACCATCCGGTACACCGCTAATCTTCTTTAATAACTCCATGTTACCTGCTGTTAATCATTGCAAAATTCTTGTATTAACTTTCGACTCTCGGCTTAATTGGTAACTTCATATCAACACACTCAAAGGCATTTGTCTTAAAGACTTAATATCATCAAAGCTCTCTGCCACTATCACTGGGGATCCGACGAAAATACCTTATTAAGAGTTTACAGATCCCTCATCCGTTCTAAACTAGACTACGGCAACTTTATTTACATGTCAGCCTCCAAATCCACCATCGACTCACTGAACTCTATTCACAATACAGCCCTTCGACTCTCTCTCGGTGCTTACCGTTCTAGTCCAGCTGCTAGTCTATACTGTGAAGCAAATGAGCCACCCCTGTTCCTAAGACGTCAATCCCTCCTCCTTTCATACGCTGCATCAACATCTTCTAACCCTGTTTAACCTTTATTTACATCAATATCTCAACATCATCCCTCAAACACTACTTCCAAACGTAGCGTAAAATCTATTGCTCATCTTCTTTTCCCATTACTTGACAATACCGACCTTTCAATGACCACTCCGCTCCCCCAACCTCGTATCCCTCCTTGGACTAAACAACTTCCTCTATTCAATACCTCCCTTACCAAGTTCAATAAACATGTATCGCCCAACATACTTATGAAGAAAGCATTTTTGGAAATATTAGAAAAAACACCTTATGATGTAGTTCTATACACAGACGCCTCAAAAACTTCTTTTGGTGTTGGCTGCTCCGTCACAACCAGCCTATCGGTTGCCCTTAACATGTAGCGTTCACACTGGTGAGTTGTATAGCATCTTCCAAGCTTTCAAGCAAATCTCTTCACCTGTCAAGCGCGTCGCCATTTGTACCGATTCACTTTCCTCAATTAATTAACTCAATACTATCTTTACTGACCATCCAATAGTTCAAAACATCCTTGACATCTATCAAACTCTCTCAGCTCGTGATGTAACAGTCTGTCTTATCTGGCTCCCATCTCACATTGGAATTACTGGCAATGAAGACGCTGACCACCATGCTAAAGAAGCTTCTTCTTCCATCACTACAACAACGTTCCAGCTCACAGATGACATAAAACTATTATTCAAAAAGTCCGTCAAGGAGTCCTGGCAAAATTTTTGGCACAACAACAAAACAGCCCTATACGATATACAACCATTAATCGGCTGTCTCTCCCTCAATTTCCTAACCAGGAGAGAAGCTGCTGTCATTAGACGATTGCAGATCAACCATACCAAATACACACATGGTTACTTGATGTCTTTTGAAAACCTTCCCGTCTGCCGTCACTGCAATAGTGCTTTAACCGTTAAACATATTCTCACAGACTGCCAGGAATACACCAATACATATAAGCGCCTAGACCTAAGACCAAACCTTAGAGAGCTTTTAAACTGCACTGCTGAAATCTCAAAGACATTGAAATTCCTCAAATCAACTAACCTCTACCACAAAATGTAAACTAGATTGATATTTTACCGAGTATTTTACATGTTTTATGTTTAAGATAGTGTATGTATTTATAATATGTCTTTTTGTCTTTTGTACAGTGCCAATGGCCATAGTTGTCGAGGCACTTAAATTCTAATAAAAAATAATAAAAAAATATCAACATTTTATTGAGGCTTGTTGATTTAAATCGCAATATTTTGAAGTGAAGATTGTACTGTAAATATGTACAATTACTTAAGAACCACCGTGTATAAGTAGAGGAGGTTATCGTACCTATATATAGCGCCATTACATAATTTACTTCCATTTCTTTAGAGAGAAAAAAATATTATTACATCGACCTCATCTAATGCATTTTATAGTTGGGTTTTAGAAACCGAATTAGCAGTAATGTAGCATTTACCACCTGCCATGAAGCACTTTAAGTGATTTGATACACAAAAGAGGGAGTTGTGTAACTAATATAAGTTGCATAACAGATACCTACATTTGATATTTAAATGCATCTTTGCCTATAATGTATTTTTATTCAAAACCATATATGTAATGCTGTCATTACTAACGTCATTGAAGGTTAGAAAGTGTCATATTACACACCCCTACTTCCCGCCCTGACATTTCTACATACACTAATAAAATTTTTATAAAAAAATTTAAGTTTTACTTTTGTCATTTTAAGTAAGGTCGTAAAGAAATTAGTACATTTTGTGCGGCGTGCCGATCGTCCGTCGTGCACAAGAACAGCTCGCTCTCGCCTCATCGCCAGCCTACTTGATAAACACGTGTTCGATTCTAGAATCGTGGGAATAAAGGCAGATGTGCTCCTTCTGAATCATCACGAGTTACCATGCATAAACATTTTTATCTCTTCATTTTTCGATCTCTCTCTTTCTCTCTCTTTTTCTCGGGACGATCTTTAAGTATACCTTCAAGTTGTCGAATGGTTTTTTTTTGTTATCTCAAGAGAGAGAGAGAGACGGGATTTTGAAAGCTTTTTTTATAAAAGATAGAATTTGTAATTAATATAGATAGTTGATTCAGTTCAGTGGTTTTCGGTTTCGACTTTTTTTTGTAAATTGTATTCGCTATAAATTTAAGTAGTTTTTGCCGTAAATATGGAAAAAAAAGTCAAGGGGAACTAATTCAAAAAGTGATTATAAATATTTCGGTGTGGAAAGGGGTGGAAAAAGTATTTTTCAAAAAAAAATACTGAATCTAACAAAAAAAATTAAAACAAAATGCTTCCAAACAAAATTGTCTATATAGAAAGGACAAGGAGTAATAAATCATTCATTTAAGTAGATTTCATAGACGTACCAAAATAAGAGGGTATATCGTAAGGTACATTTTGTATTGAACGAATGAGTTGCAGCTATGCTAAAGAATATACGATTTAGGTCAGAGGTAACGGGATGTACTAATTTTAATAAAAAAAAAACATAATAGAAAATCTCTCTTGATAGATAAACCGGAAATAGTTTTTTGGAGAAGAGACTATTTAAGAAGCATTCGACATGCCAGAGAACAAAATTTGAAAATCTTCTACTTAGACGAAACATGGATAAATGCTGGATATACAGTTTCCAAATCTTGGCAAGATGAAAACATTAAAAGCGGAAGGCAGGCATTCGTGGAAGGTTTGTCGTTAGGTTTGCAGCCACTATCTGGAAAAGGAAAAAGACTTATCATTGTCCATGTTGGAAGTTCTGAAGGTTTTGTTGATGGTGGATTATTAACTTTTATTTCAAAACGCACGGGGGACTATCACGAAGAAATGAATGGGGATGTCTTCGAGGAATGGTTTGTTCAAATGTTGGATCTGATTCCAAAAGGGGCTGTTATTGTTATGGACAACGCAAGTTACCATTCACGGTTACGAGAATCATTGCCCACAAGTCGTTGGCGTAAAGCAGAGCTTTTGGAGTGGCTTATTTCGAAAAATATTAAGTTTCCAAAAGATCCACTAAGGAAAGAACTTTACAGAATTGCAAAAATGAACAAGAATAAATACAAAACCTACATTGTAGAAGAAATGGCTTCATCTCGTGGTATATCAGTTCTTCGACTTCCCCCTTATCATTGTGAACTTAATCCCATAGAATTAATATGGGCTCAGGTAAAGGGGGAAGTTGGAAAAAAAATACTACTTTTAAAATAAACGATGTTGTGAAATTGTTTGAGAGTGCTGTAAGTCATGTTAGTAAGGAAAATTGGACAAACTGTATCGAGCATGTTATCAAAGTAGAGGCAAATATGTTGAAAATTGACAATATTTGTGATGATTTAATCGACCCTATTATTATTAATGTCAACAACGATTCTCCCTCTTCCGAGTCGGATATAGAATAAAATGTATTCCAATAATTATTTCTTTTCATTTTTTATTTTATTATAATTTAAAACGTATTTTTTGTCCCAAAATACACACCACTGCATTGTGTTATTGCTTATCTGCTAATCCTTTAACAATGAAGAAACCCTAAACTTTGCTACAACTGAAACAAATACGGGGTCGATCTACCTGGTTTTTAGATTTACGGAAGAAATGTAATTTAAAGTAAGATATTTATCAAAAATTTCATGGTGCTCCCTGTAAAGGTTTTGCATACTTAATTATGGTTTATTACTCCTCGTACTTTTTGTACATACTATAGTTAAAAAATACATACAACTTTTGTCTCAAACCAAACCACAAAACTGACAAAAATGCAGCTAAAATATCTATAAAATGTCATATAAGATAGTACAAAATATAGTCCTGATATTTTTTATTAGAAATTTGTTCAGGATACCATTAAAAAGCCAGGAACAGTTTATCCTGACGAAAAAAAATAGAGACATATTTTCAGTATGTTCAAAAAATAAATAAAAACTTGAAATGATCCAGTGGTCTAACCAAACAGCAACATGTGTTGATGATACTTATTTACCTCACACCAGAGCGATCTCGCGCCTTAACTAATTTTAGCTCAAAATATTTTCCCGCGAGTTTCTTTCACACGCTTCCTAATAAAAGAGACAAAAAAAAAGAAGAAAAGGATAATAAACACTTCGACTCCAGACTGAGTAGTCGCACATTTTTAAAATAATAAATCACAAGCAAGTTTGGTTGTCGCTAAATAAATAACTTTGCTTAAATTTGAAAAAAAAAACGTACGATGGAGCATCTGCACAAATAAAGTTTTAAATAATCTTGCAGATTTTTTTTAATAATTAAGCCCAAATTAGTATTTTGCAATAAAATAGCTTTTAAATATCAAACAATGAATAAATGAGAAAAGATCATAGGGGTTACAACTACAACTCCCAAATTGGAAAAAAAATCAAAAAACTTTTTTTTTTCGAAATTTTTCAATATTTCGCGCTGGGAGAGGATGAAAAATTATTTGGTTAATTTTTAGATTTGTAATTTGGTTGTTTTGTACCTAAAAGCCCCAACTATTTGCATATCCTTGTTCAAAGGAAAAAAATCGGCAAGAAAGTCGTGCTTGCTAGAATTTTTGCGTCTAAAGACGATTATTTCATTTCGATCAGTGCAGTTGTATGTTATTTGAACTTGTTACGACGCAAAGACGCGACATGGAACTTTTGCTTCCCATAAAAGGGGAACGGGCGGCAAGTGCTTACAATATGTTTGGTTTGGAGAAATGGGTTTTATCAGAAAAAACACAAAAAATTTTCTCGAAATTAAACATGTGGGAAGTAAATCTAATACTTATGCAACTATAATTTTCTCACGAAATTGTTTACTATATTAAAAAATATAAAATAAACAATAAACTCTGTTCATGTTCCTGCTGAATCCCTAATTGGATCGTGGCGACCTTTCGAAAGGACGATACAGGTCCTTTACAAGGTCGATTGTACCGGCAAAGGCATCAAAAAGGGCCAACGAGAACAGGTCAAGGAAATTCGCGTTTTATATTGTGCGTAACGAGGTCGCAAAGACCCTTTTCGATTCTAGCGGTGAATTCTTAAAGTATGTCGCTCAATAACCAGCTGAAATTAGCTATTAGGCTATTAGATAGCCGCCGCACGCCATATTGTAGTGAAAATTATTATTTAATTACGTTTTAAGACTAATTAAAGCGACAAGTCACTTTTATTATGCTGATTTTTTTTCCTTTATTTAAAGATTATTTAAATACGACACTGAAATGTTCACCGATAAGATATCTAGGAAAAAAACGTTCGATAATCACCTCGTGTCCCATCTGGTTCTAATGTTATGGTCTTTGAACGTGTTACATCGTCAATATATTAATTAAGATTATTGAACAGTTATATACAGATCGCTATAAGTGATTATACACATAGATTCAAAAGTTTTGCATCACCCTAAATCTCCGAAAAAATGTGTTCATTATAAATGGATCAGAGATTAATCAAATAATTAGTTTCAATAAAAAAAAAACGTGTATATTTGTCAAAAATTTTTATTATCCAATAATAAACTTGCTTTAAAACATAAAAAGTATTCTTAGAAATTAAATAAATTAAAAACAAATTGATTCTTTTTAAAGAAAAGGTTAAGTGAGAACCAGCATGAGAACTTTTAATAAAGAGTATTTCCACCTCTAGAATTTATGCAAGCTTGAAGTCGCCTGCCCATGCTGTTTACCAAATTATTGATATTCTGTTGAGGAATATTTCGCCATTCTTCTTGGGCCGCGTGAACAAGCTCTTGTATACTCCTGGGTGGATTTCTGCGTGCTGCCACTGCCCTGGCAGGCATATCCCAAGCATGTTCTATGGGATTCATGTCAGGAGATAGGGCAGGCCAGTTCAAACGATTGATCCCTTCAGTTTCAAGATACTAATTTACAGCTCTGGTCCGATGAAGTCGGGCGTTTTCGTCCATAAAAACGAAGGAATTGCCAACGGCTGCGCGCCATAGTCTCACGTGAGGATGTAAAATCTCTATAAGATACCTATCACCAGTTCCCTCCACATGAATTAATTCTGTGCGATCATTTAACATGATACCAGCCCAAAGCATAGCACTTCCTCCTCTGAAGGGCGGCACGGGGCGAGCATGGTCAAGCTGAGCAACTCTCGTTGGATCCCGCCACACACGTATTCGATGGCTATCTTGTACCAAACAAATCCTTGTCTCGTCGGAAAAAAACACCGAATTCCAAAATTCTTCAGGCAAGGCCGCGTGTTCTTGAGCCCACTGTAGTCGGCGAACTCTGTGCTCAGGTTGTAGTCTGGGCACTCTTATTGGTCGGCGACACCTCAAATCTTTCGCGAGTATTCGTCTTCGTAATGTCGAGATCGATACTTGAACTCCCAACGCATGTCTCATGTCTCTTTGGAGTGCTGGTAGTGCCATGGTCGTTTCTTCGGATAGTTAAGTGGATATAGCGGTTCTGCCGCTGATTAGTAACACGCCTTCTACCGCTTCTAGGTCTATCACGAAGAGAATTGGTCTGGAGTTACCGGTTCCATACACGAGACACATCACTTTGCCAAACGCCAACTCTGTTTGCCACGAACCTTTGACAATGACCTGCTTCAACTAAAGCCACTATTCTTGCGCGGTCAATCTCACTTATGACTTGACGATTCATGTTTGCACTTAAAATCGTAAAAATCAAATGCCTTGAATGTTAAAATGATCGCACTATAATCCGGTTGATTATTCAATTCGGGGAAAAAGTATGTGTGGGGTGGGACATTTACAATTGTGCAGGGTATACATCAGTGAAGGAGCATTTGCAGACGATGTCATATTAATAGCAAAAAATGAAAGAGAGCTACAAGAAAACATAAATGTGTGGAATGCAGCAATAATGGACATGGGAATGAAAATAAACAAAAACAAGACAGAAGTTATGGTCATTGGAGACGACTAAGAGGAGATAAATGTAAGAATAGATACAGACAAAATAGAGCAAGTTGAACATTTTCAGTAGGCTTGGAACAATAGTAGACGAAAACGGAACACAGGAAGCAGATATTAATGATAGAATAGTTAAAACTAACAAACTATACTATGCCATGAATACAAAATTTATCAACAAAAAAGAAAAATCTAAAGAAACGAAATTAAAAGTATTCCAAAAAATATATCGACCAATACTCACATATGGATGTGAAACATGGATGTTAACAGGACAATAAAAAAGTAAAATACAGGCGACAGAGATGAAATATTTGAGAGGAGTAAGAGGTGTAACAAAAGAGGATAGAATGAAAAACATAGATATCAGAAAAGACTTGGGTATACAATCAACCTTAGAATTTGTAGAATAAAGACAACTACAATGGTGGGGACATTTACAACGTATGGATGAACGAAAACCAGTAAAGAGGAAATGGAAAACAAAAATAGGAAAAAATAAAAAAAGGGACAGACCAAGAAAAACTTGGGATAAGGTAATAGCTGGATTACTGGATAAAAGAGGAAGAAGCTGGATAAAAGCGAAGGACTTAGCTCAAAATAGGGAAGAGTGGAAAAAATTCGCGTTATTTATTTTATACAGTGTTGGAAAATCTCAATTATTTTGGAAAATTCAAGTTATAACTTGACATTTTTGTTGAAATGCCATCAGGAAACTTTCTCTAATACTTATACAATTGACACGGCTTTGTACTAAACCAACAATCAATTCAAACACGTAACACATGAAAGAGCAAAACGGCGGAAATCCCAAAAGGTTAACGGAACGCTAACAGAGAATTCTAATTAAACAAAAACATGTGGAAGTCAATTGAAATGTTGTCCCATACAAACAAGGAAGGAAAATAATAAAGTGGGACTTTTTATTTTTATTATTTTCAAGTCAAATATCTTAAGCTGTGCATTTTTATTGATAATTTGGTAGATAAAAATCTGAAAACAACATTTATACGTTATTTATGTAAATTAATTAACTGTAAAAAATGTAAACAAAAGACGGAAATATTCACACGAGGTTATAGGTTCGGTTTTTTTTTCGTTAAAACAAATGATCGCGCTCATTTAAAAGTAAATTTCATGCTGAATCGATTGACGTAGACTATAATGCCGTAGCCGTAGATATTGATACAGTTATCGTCAAAAGTATAGGAAGATGTCATTTCCTATGCTTTTGACAGAAGAGTTTCCAGAAGCCCCAAATATACCACATACTTGGTATTTTTTCCAATTAATAATAACAAAAGCATCAATATTTCATGAAGTATCAATTTCAACTAAAATATCTCTGATGCAATCCAAAAAACCAACAAAAAATTACAGCAAGTGTTATTTCCTGCAGATTCCTTACAAGCTGCAAAACGTGTTAAAAGTGTGCAAGCCCCGTCTAAATCATAGCTGGTGTTACTCTACGAGATGCTTCACGAATGCGTTCTTTAAGATCCTCTTAAATCATAAAATACTTCAACCTAGAATTGTAACTTTTACGTTGTCAGCAGTGACTACTGTTTTAAAAGCCATCTGAAGTTTGGCCGCAGGAACTATAAATTTCAGCGGGAATTTTAAATATCAAGTTGAAGAAGAATTTTATCTTTTTTAAAAATAAATTGTCTTTTCAAAATAACACAAAATGCAGCTGTTTATTAATATATCGCATCTTATTATCCAGAACCGTTTCGAAGATATAAGCTCTTAAAAACAGTCAGAATATAATGAGACACCCTGTATATTAATTATCTTGTCAAATAAGCGAGGTATTATAAGATAAATTGGGACACCCGGTATGTATAAACCTCCTAGCTCTAGCAGTAGTCACATAAATATACGAAAATATTATCAAGATCTGAACGCTGTCTTTTTCTTCGATTATCCGTCGTTCCTTTGTTCTGCCACTTACTCCTTCGTTATTTTCTTTTCAAAAAGATCAAGAGATCCGTGTAGTACCCGTGCCCAGCACGCGTGTAACCAACCATTCACCGATTGTGATTACCAGTCTAGCATACCTGTGTGTCGTGGAGCGTGTCCGACCGTCCATTTTCACTTGTTTCCCACGGTCTCACGACCTTCCGTCTCTCTTTTCAACCTTAATCCTTCTTCTTCTTCTTCTTCGACTAATGAAATCCACAGTATCGGACTAAACCAAAATACAAACAAAATCTGAGAACAGTACCATCGACGGTACCATGTATTTATGTAAATATCTTGGGATGAGACCTAAAAGATCTATTGTGCTTCCTTATATTTACTTAGTTCCTCTGGAAAGTACTTTGTCTTTCATTACATCTCAATGAGTACCATAGATTACGACTTCTCTTTCTCTCAACAGTTTCACTGTGTCCAGTACCACTTAGGTTCGGTTAGGTTTGTGATGAGTGGGTCTATAAGGCACTCCACTGTAACTAGCAAGAGTCTATTGTCCAGTACCACTTAGGTACTCCTCCTTTTTGAAGCGATTCAATATCTTCAATCTATTACTGATCTCGGTTATCAAATAGACCTCCAAGTACTTCATGGGTATCTAAGTTAAGAGCCAAAAAAACCTTGTATTTCTCTTAACAGTATCACTTTGTCCAGTACCACTTAGGTTCGGTTGGGTTTGTGGTGAGTGGGTCTATAAGTCCCTCCACTGCGACTGGCAAGAGTCTATTGTCCAGTACCACTTAGGTACTTATCCTTTTTGAAGTGATTCAATATTTTCAATCTATCACTGATCTCCAAGTACTTCATGGGTATCTAGGTTAATAGCCAAAAAAAGCTTGTAAATAGTACTAAATATTGTTCGTATAAACAATTTTTTGAAGCTATTACAACCCGGATTTGGTTACAGATACATTTTCTTAAAGTCCTTCTCTGTTTCGGCCTTAAATTTGTTCTTCAACTTTTCCAAACAAAGGCCATTTGACGTCTTGAATTATTATCGAGTACTGCAAGTACTTATACAACTGTTGCACGAATTTGTCGATTGTTTATAATCAGCTCTGGTCATTGGTGTGGCCGTGATGTGGAGATTATAATAAAAATATTGTTTCCAATGAAGAAAAAAAGTTAGGTGAGGTTTTTCTATATTGAGAAAATGTGTACAGAAACATAAAATACATCTTTTTAAAAATGCATAATTATAATAAAAGAAAATATTTTTATTCAAGATAAATTTCTACGAATAAAAACATATATTTAACATATGTGATGCTAAATTTCAAAAGAAACATATGTCTAATGTGAATTTTTTCTTCTTTTTACCAAAATTATACCCACGGACATTCTATATTTGACATCAATATGCCCTTATTACCTGACAATCCACTGTCATGTTGCAGAGGCCTGCAGAATTTCCAAAATGAATTGCATACTAGTTAATGTTGAGGTACATAATATTATTGTTAAAATTTATTCTTTTGAAAATTTTATTCGGTTCGTGGTTTTAAAGCCGTCAATTTTCGTCTTTTGTATACTAAAACTCGACGCCGAAAGGCTTTAAACCAGAAAATTTGTAAATTGCGCAATCCATCTTATAAATATAATTCTGAATATGTGTATGTAACATAACAGACGTCATTCGCTAAGTGAGACTTGATCGAATACCTTTATTTGTTTGAGGTACTTATGAAAAAAAATCAGCCGTATTGCTAATTACTTGTAGTTGTTACCCCTATCGTCTGGCCTATTTTAATTTCCTCCTGTTTTTATAGTGAATGAAATAATGATTCGATTTTTTAAATAAATTTTGTAGTATTTGAGAAAAAAACCGGTTAACAAACGAAACCCGAAACCTCTTACAATTCCACACGTGTGGGTAAACTAGACACATACACTATTTAACGACATTTAATACAGAAATCAGATCTTCATATGGATATAAAAAGGATTTTAACTTGAATAAACACATTCCAAAAAAGGTTTCAGCGTAAATTTTATATTCATATTTCATAATTTTTTTTTCTTTACAATTTGATATAATTTAGACGCATTTTATCATCAATGTATCAAGTATCACAAATAAATTATAGTTTGAAAAAAAATACTGAAAAACACGCTTTATAGGTTAGATTCAATAATAAAGTGGATATAAAAGATATATTTGTAACCCAACAATTCCCTTCAAATAATATGTCACAGGATACACTTTCCTTTTAATTTTCTCAAGGACCCTCGTAATCAAAATTTTTTTCTCTGGCAATTTTCTCTCTTACGACTTCATTTAAACATAGTAATGAAGGAATTATCAATCATTAGAGTACAACATTACCAACAAACTTATTACAGTAATTTTAATCCACAGGAAATCCTCAATTTTCAAATAAATCTCAGTGCTGCTTTTAAATTTAAGTAGTACAGATTTTCTCTTTTATTACTCTTCCGTAAAAAAAATGAAAAACACATTATCTTTAAAGTATCAGGGTTGTTTCTACCCCTATTTTTTGTATTTCGGAATAAAGTAGACTCCGTTTCACATAAGAACCCACTAGAAGTCTATTCCACCGTACACTAACTACCAACAAGTAAATTCACTTGCGTCGGAACGTTTGAAAATGTTGGTACATCTTTTCTCTGGCGCCTTACACGTCTGTTATAGTCTATATAGAAAGGACAAGGAGTAATAAATCATTCATTTAAGTAGATTTCATAGACGTACCAAAATATATTTTAAGAGGGTATAGCGTAAGGTACATTTTGTATTGAACAACCCAGTTTTCTTAGAAACATTATCGGGAATATTATTTTAAAAGAAAGTAGGTACATTAAATCAGTACTTAGTATTAGTTCTTTGAGTAAAGTTGTATGGTTTTCATAATATTGTAAACAGTTGGAATATATTTAAAACATTTGTTGAATGTTAATTGTGCAAGTACCAAACAATGTCGATAAGCCAAGGACCATCTAAACGACCAAAAACAGGTCCATTATCTTTAAATGAAAAAACTCTGATATTGAATTGTTATATATCATTGAAAAACAAGGATCCAAGTGCAAATGTTGATGATATTGTGGAATTAACGGCTGCTATGTTGTGTGTTGCTAAATCAACAATTTATAGATTACTAAAAGAAAGCAAGAATGGAACTCTTCAACCCCCTAAAACTCCTTCAGGCCGAAAACCAATTGAGATCGATGAGTCATTAAAACAAAGACTAAGGCGTAAAGTCCATGGATTTTA